>VYXC01001380.1:1640213-1651438 GCA_013397175.1 Platysteira castanea
CCCCCCCATTTTCACCACAAGCGAGGTAAAATATTAAACATGGTGTCCAGAGACATGAGTGGAATAACTGTCCTTGGAGTTATCCAGCTCTGGATATCTGGAGATCTGATTTGGTCAGATCTGCTTGAATAGAAGTTGAACAAGATGATCTCTTGAGGTTCCCTAAAATATTCTGAGGTTGTGTGATTTTGTTTGACCTGAGTTATAACTCTCAAAATTGTTACAATCACTTGACATTTGCACCACGTGCCTGAGCACACCTTCAAAGAGATGAAGCTCTTGTCTGGCATCACCAAGAAAAAGATGAGAGAAGAAATCTCATAAATAGCTGCAGAACGGGAAGGCCAAGAACTCTCCCGCAGGTTTCACATGCCTGTGATAAGAGCAAGAAATAAATCATAAGGAGTGGGAAATGGAATAATGATGGCAGCTGGGCCAGGTCATGACAGTTTAGCAAGCTGGACTTCATGAAGAACTCCTCACTTCAGGCTATGGGGGCTCTCAAAATGTTTTTCTTAGAAATGATGCAGCCATCCTGTCTGTTAAGAAAAATTTTCCAAATGTGGGTTAAATGTAGGTGACAGCACTTCTGCTCTCATATGTCAGAGGAGGTTATGAACTTTTTTTTCCCTAACTAGCTGAATCCCATGAGTGTTTTTCCAGGCTGAAAGTTTCCTGCTTTTAATCTGATATGGAATAAAACTGTCTTCAAACACAGAACTTTTTCCATGAGGGAAATCTTCTCTGCCAGCTAGCCCAAGGGTTTTTGAAGCTGGTTTCTAAGGATGCGCACAGTACACAGCTCTTTCTGTGGCAGAAAAGACAAAAGTTGATATGCAAAGACAGTTTCAGTTCTCTGTTGCCCCAGATTTTCTCCTTGGGCACTGCGAAATTTCCCATTATTTGAGATCTGAAAATCAAAAAGGAATATTTCTTCTTCAGTCCTTGCACAGCTATTAAGCTTCAAGCAGGAATTTCGTTGAGGGAACTTATTTCACTGCTATTACAGAGAAGTTCAGACTAGACTAACCCAGTAACTCCCTCTGGCCCTAAATCTTGTAAGAATGCCTGTCTCTTCAATGCTAAGGAAATGCTGGGGTTTTATGTCCTAAAATGTGAACTCTGTAGGGCAAGAAAAGCCTTTACTTCACTTCCTGGTGCAATGCCTGACATATTGATATCCTGTAAAGGTTACCATAGTATTAAAATAAAGAATGGTCAGGAGGCCAGAAGAACCCAATAACTCTCCTTCTGCCTCTTGTGGAAACTCTCTTTTTAATTACTTAACCGCTATTTCTCTCTGATACAGCATTTTATTATTACCTACTTTTCTTGAATGCTCATCTGATCCATCTTAATGTTCTTTTAATATCACTTGGAATGGGATAATAATATTCTTGTACTTCTCCAGCACCTTAAGCCCTGACAGGTCCTAGTGTGCTTAACAAGGAGAAAAAGAAAAGGGAAGTGCTTAATTCATCAGACAGTGTAAGGTCATGCAAGACATCAGACAGAGAAGAAGACCTGATAAAACTAAAAGCACTGGGGTGTGGGGAGGGGCAGGTTTAGCCCATGGCCCTGTACTTGCAGGAAGGAAGTGCAAAACATCCATTGAGCTTTAGTTCAGCACCTGCAGGAAATTGCCAGGGTAGGTGCTGATGTGATGTGGGTGAAGTGCCAGCAGGATTCCTGCACGCCGATGCTGCGTGTTATATCTTCAACAGATCCTTCCACATGGCTTTTTGTAGCTCTCCCAAACACTGCAAATTGGAGTAAAAAACTACACAGGATCTATCTTGGTAAGGACAGGGAACACTGAAGGGGGTGGAGATGCACATGGAAGTTCTTGGAAAACCACTTCTTTCATCAAGATACCAGTCAAAGAAATGAGCTTCTTGGTTTTGACTCCACTGAAGCAGGACAATGCGTGTGCTGGGAAATTGGAGAGGAAGGGATCACAGTAATGAAAGCAAGGAATGAGGATCTGAGCAAGTGTCTGTGCAACCCTAAAGAAAGCAAATGAAGATCTGGGCACAACATGAGTACA
This sequence comes from Platysteira castanea, assembly GCA_013397175.1. Taxonomy (NCBI): domain Eukaryota; kingdom Metazoa; phylum Chordata; class Aves; order Passeriformes; genus Platysteira; species Platysteira castanea. The sequence continues at coordinate 1,642,261 of VYXC01001380.1, forward strand.
CAGCTGGGATATGAGAGAAAATAAGCTCAAGCTGGACATAGGGTTAATGCCCCAAGTGACAGTGCTAGCACAAGTAGGTGGAAGAAATGTGAACCACCCCATCCATAAAATGACTGAAGAAGCAGGAGAGATGTGGGTGGTGTGGGCAACATTTCAAGCAGGACTGGCTAGAGGCCTGAATCTGTCAGGAAAGTCATATTCAACCTTGCTGAGAGTGGCTTTAATTGGGGCAGAGAGCAGAGACGTGAATTGAAATAATGAGGATCCATTTGCTCCTCCCCCAAAAGGCTGTAAGTGGGCAGTGACAGGACCAGCCCCAGCCATAAGTTTCATTTATGGCAGTCAAGGGATCCTTAAAGAAAAGCACAACTGCTCCTCCAGCTTTTTCCTCCCAGCTCTCTTCAGGAGGCAAGGCAGAAGAGCTCAAGTCATTAACGACCTGAAGATTCAACACAGTTAATGCTTACTGCATCTGCAGGTCCTGCTGGAAGGGGCTGCTCCTGGGGAAAAGTGGATGCAATTGAGGAAGGCCAAATGCAGCTCCTCCACTGGTGCAGTAATGCCAACTGCACAGAGCCAGGATGGAGGACTGGCCAAGAAGCAGCTCTGAAGGACATGGAGATCATGAGTTGAGTAACAATCAATAATCATCTGCTGTTCCCTAAATAAATGAATAAATAAAGAGGGCAAACATTAGCCTGGAATGGATGACTTCTGCTACCTGTTAAACAGGATTGAAAACCTTTCTGCCTGCTCAGAACTGACAAGGATTCAGCTGGATAATTGTCTCAAGTGCATTTATAGCAAAATATGGACTATTTGGTAAGAGTCCAGAGGGTAACACCAAGGATGATTAGCAGTCTAGAAAACACGTCATAAAAGCAAAGAAGAATTGGGATTGTTAGGCCCAGAGAAGAACAAGGAGTGTTATGGCTTCAATTGTCACTTAAACTTGTAAAGTCCTGAAAGGATGAATTTTCACATGCAACTACTGGAAAACATGTTCAGTAACTTACTTCTTGGGAAAAAAAGGAAAGGGCAAGAAGAAATGAGCTGCAGCAGGAAAGATGGGCTCTCCAACTATGCCATCCTTAAGAACTGGTTAGATCAGCCTCTGTCAGTATTTTGGATGGGTAGATCTCTTGAGGCCTGGGAACTGCCCCATGCTTGGGCATGATCAGTGCATGCATTAATAAACAGAAGCTAAACCTACACAGTACCAGAGGTTACAATGGCACTCCCAGGGAATGACGTGACAGAGACTGCAGCCACTGGTCTGTCTGCAAATGGTGAGGGCAAACACCTCCAAATGCTTAGTGCACCACCTTAGAGGTACCTCTAGCACTGACCTCTTGGCTAATGGCACTTTTTGCATGGGAAAGGTGACCTCATGGCCTCACCTTACACGTAAACACAGTGTCAATCAAGCAGTCCTTGGTAAACTGCTAAGAGCAACATGGCAAAGACACGGCAAAGTCCGTAGCAGTCCTTGACCTCCAAACTGGTGGAATATCAAGTTTATTTTCTCTCTCCTGTTCTGCAAAGTTGTTTTGTATATGTCTGTGACTCCGTGGAACAAAGTATGACTAACAGTCCAGTTGTCCAACCAAAATGGAAGTTCCCTACAAAGTTCTTCTACAGAGGAGACAAAACTTTCTCAGGGATCCTTTCAAGATAGAACTACCCCATCCTCCATGAGGTTTACACCATTTTCCCCAAGCACAGCTTGGTTTCTCTGATAAACACGAGACACTAGATGTAGGAAATAATAAAACAATATGTAACCCCTGTTTTTTGGTTATCATTCTCCCATTATGTACCATTCCAGCACTCACTTCCCACCCAGGGAAGCAAGTTAAATTTGTGTGACTGCTGTGAGTGATGTCACCAGTGTTCCAGCTACACAGAGAGGAGGCTTGGATTTGATGGTACATAGGCCATAGGAGAACCTGTGCAGATAGAGTCAGATAGGACGGGTGGGACCAAGCTCTGATGTGTCAGTTAACTTTGGCCAAGAAGAAGAGAAGGAAGAGGAGGTGAGAGAAAACCACCCAAGACTGTAAAGAGCAAGAAATTACATGACAAAAGATGTATGAGAATTTCAGTATAGGGGCCTTGTCACTGGAACCAGTCTGCCCACCATGACTTTGCCTTATCTCATCACTTTTCACAGAGGGACATGGGGACAGTCCATTTATTATCTACATAGGTTTCCAGGTCCTGCTGTTATTTTCTTCACCAGAAGAAAGTCATCACTCATCACTCTCCACTGCCAACAACGTAATCTGTTCTACTGTAACCAGTGATAAATCAGAAAAGGATAAAAGGTAGGTTGTGAAAAGATGGGGGAAGATAAGAAAGTCTTCAGCATCAAGCAATTCATTTCAAGTAAGCAATCCTGATTAACAAAGGAAAAGGAGAAAGATAAAAAGTTAACAAGCTATTCTGTAAGTCTGGTTTCCCATGGAAACCATATCATGATGGGGTTATTCTTTTTTTGTCTAATGGGATACACATTCCTATTACAGCTTCTGTTCCATCTGAAGCTCCATCCTCCATGGACTCTACAGTGTCTAGCACAGACAATGCTATAATCTTTCCCTCAGCAGGACATTTCTAGCTTTCCTCTTCTTCATCCAGCTAGTTTTCATGAAACATACAGGAGTTTAAGGCCTTTCAGATCTCCACTCTCTGCCAGATGTGGCTGGCACTAGCCAGTAGGTTTAGAGGAGGGCTGATGAGCATAACCTGTAACAGCTACCACCACCACACAGCTTGATTCCTTTGGCAACCAGATAATAAAAGGATGGGATGGCCACAAATATGGACCATTAACAATTACAGTACATCTTATTATCTTACTACAGCCCTAGGAGGAATGGAGATGTGCAGCAGACACACAGGACACACTATCACAGATTTTTGGCACAACCATTTCTGACTTCTGGACTGGGCCAGCCTTGAATGGAAAAACACCAATGTGAGCAAAAGGCTGCCACAGAGGAGGCCCTTGCTGGGAATGAATTTTGGCTTGAAAGACAACCTGAATGCAATTCAGTTTTGTATGAAAAGAGCTCTTCCAGAAGCAAGTGTTGCCTTTGTGGAAGTAACAGTGACTACAGATGCAAACAATGGGGCTACATGCTTTTGCATTGCTTGTTCTGTCACTAACTGACATCAGCCACTGTTAATCATAGCCTGAAATGTATATTTAAGAAACAGTGACACAAACATAGACAAGTTCCTTCATGATGCCTTTTATATGGGGAAAAGTGAAAGAAAAGAAAAACTGCTGCTCAGGCTAGCTAGTGGCACTGAAATAAATGGGTCAGGCATCAGAGTTTCAGCAGGCACAAAAGGTGAAAACCTTGTCTTCCAGAGCAATTAAAAGTCAATGGGATTAGTGGCTTTCACTATTATTTATAGAAACCCTGCTGTGTGCACAACATTACTGAAATACAGGGGTCAGGTCCCTGCTACTGGGTGCCTACACTTTTGCTGTTGAAGTTAATGGGAGCTTTGCCAATCAACTCTGTGGCAACAGCAACTAAATATAAAATAGATTATATCCTGGGCTCCATTCAGTTCATGGCTCAAGCAAAGCTTTTGCCAAGGCCAAGAATGTTCTGCCTGCACAGTACAGATTTGATCCTGGGACAGGTGAAACAGGAGAGGTAGCTATAGAGGTGTTAAGATTCAAAGATGGGGAGGCAGAGAGGTGGACTGAATGTCACAGGAAGCATCCTCTCTTCCTTTCTATCATAAATTACAATGGACAGATTGAAATCTAAACAGCTGCAGCCCAGTATCTCCTGTTCTTCAGTTTTAGCAGTTGTTTTCCAGCACCAAGTAAATGAATACTGAGGGAACACACCTATGAAAAGGGCATGGATAAGAAGCCTGCACTGTCATTATGTGATTCAGCATGGTTCAAAACAGTGTCCTGATGTTCTAGCTGGTTTGGACAGACCCAATGAAATACCAGCATCTCTACTCCCAAGTTCTCTGAGCTTTGGATGTGCTTGTGATGCTGGTTGCACAGTTGTTTCCTCTTTCACTCATTCATTATCATACTTGTGCTCTGAATTCTGACACAGACTGCCTCTTTTCCTCTTTGTCTCACTCTAGTACCTCATTTTCCTCAATCTTGCAATGTTGTAAGTCAGAAATCAGACATCCCAGACACCTCCTCCACTCCTCCGTGCTGCTGAAAGACCAGTCTGTAAAGTAGCAGTATTTCCTGACCCTAGGCCTTCTCTGCAGACCCTACCATGCAGGGAGCTGACGGTGCTTTTTGCCAGTGTCCATACCAGGCAGGGGTTGAGATTCTCACTAGTTATTTCAAGAAACACATGCTAATGGCCAGCCCTTCAATGGTACTGACCATTCCCCGATCGTACACATGGCCCCCAAGAATGTGCTAGTCTAGACTGAGTCATTTGGGCTCACCTTAATCCTAGGGAAGTCCTGAACATGGCAGGTGCCTACATGCTGAAGACATTACCTCACAGGAGAATGAAATCCAGACATGCACCTGCAGAGGTGGATCTCACTGGTCAGGCACAGGAGGCTGGTGAGCTGTGGGGCAAGACACCAGCTCCAGGGCCCTGCTCCTAGCCAGTCTTACCCTGATTTCTGGATTGGCTTCAGATGGGAAGCATGAATTTTACTTTTATTGTTATCATTTCAGTGTTATCATTAATTGTGATGACTCTAAATATCCATGATAATCACAAGGTTTTATAATCCTTCATTAAACTTTAGCTCTTTGTTTGTCCTGCAGCAAGGAGCTTCACAGCCCAATTACATACCACATAGAACTGCATGTCTTAATATCCATTATAAGTTGTCTTTCCTTCCAATTTTCTTGAAGGTCTTCATGCTCCCATATTAAGGAGCTGGTGCCCCAAAAGTCTAGAGGGGACTTTGGTGGGAAAAATACATTCAAGCATTTCTATTGAATACTGAGCTAAGTCCAAGCTATCAGCCTGCAGGTAAGAGTCCACAATCTGTTCTCGCTGATCCTACATAGCCAAAACTATCACTACTTATTTTTCAAATCTCCATCTTTACAGCATCTTTCCCCAAAACAGAGAAATAGAGAAACGCAGACTGAAAATGATAGGTAAAAAAAGATGTGCACACACTCTAACTGACAATAAAACAAGCGAACCTTGAAACATATGGCTTTCCAAACTATCTCAGTTTCATTTAAGAATGCTTTTTCTATTTATTTTCAGCACAGCTAGCACCACTTCTGAGATCCTAAACTCCACAGTACTGCTAACTCCTTGTGACATGGGCAGACAGTTTATCCCCTGATGCGAAGGGACTTTTCACCCATGTCTTTTCCTGCTAATCCCCATGACTTGCTTTCAGCTTGGAACCATACCAAATACTGTAAAAGATTTGTGAGAGAGGAGCTCATCTTAGTTTCTTTCTCTTGCAGAACATTGTCAGAGATCCAGGAAAGCAGACAAAATTCTGCAAACACTAAGTATTAACCAAAACGGAAGAAAATACTCCAGCATTTTTCTTTCTCACTTTCTCCCCAGAGCTTTGCCACTCAATCCAGGGTCTCAGAATTTGCTGACACAAAGGTGCAGGACATTCAGTCATTGAAACCTTTGAAAATGCCGAGCAAGTCCCCAAAAGGAAATGCCATTGCCAAGCACTGAGTTCAGTCCCTCAGCTTTCACGATGTTTAGCTCTCATTTTCAATGAAAGCAGATGCCTTTTTCAACTGTTGGACCTGAGCAAAGTTTGCTCTTCATGCCCTCAAAACAGGAGCCCAGATGCTGCAATCCCCAGGTCATCAGATCCACTCCTTTCTTGCCTGCATCCCTGGTTTCCCTTGACTAACATGCAAGGATCAGAACAGTTTCACAATAATGAGCTTTCCTCCTTCCTACGGTCCTCAGCACATTTTTAAATGAAAGAATCAGCTTACCCTTAAGAGCCACAAACCAACATGAGGAGCTTAAGATAAAGCAATTCAGTTGCCTGAAGTATCATGCACGTTGGGCAATCATAAACTTAAAGCAAAAATCCCTACCAATTTTATTTTGCATTAGATCTTAAATAAAACCTACTTGCGAAGCCAGACTACTAAGAAACCTTTTTGGCTGTTGTTTTGTTTGGGATTTTTTTTTTACATCAAAACAGCATTAAAACATCTTTTGGAGACTCTCTGTCATTTTATCTGAGTAAATAAGCTTAGAGTGCCTAACAGTCAATTTATAATGAAGGCTTTTGTTCTTGTTACTGTGATGCAGCCCTGCAAATTTGCCCACAGCTGCAGCAAATTCAGATGGTTTTGACAGGTAAATAAAATACTCTTTAGATTTGTCATTGTTATTAATCTGCAGAGTAAAGAATTAGCAATTATATTTTGTTTCCAAGCAGATAAATTTTCATTAAGATCTTGGCAGGGGTGGTATAGAGTAATGTGCATCTATGACTTTTACAGTTGTGAGGGTCCAAAACATGAAGAATCTTTGGTCAGCTGTTGAGTTGTAAAACAAATGGGAAATAAAGGCTAAATCAGTAATAAACATCATAACAAAAAGAAACAAGGAATGTGGGATTTAGCCCTGTTAGAGTTTTATTGACATAAGGGTGAAATAAACCAAACTGAAGGTCTTGACATCAGCTGCACCAATTCAGTGCTCAGTTATTCTGAACTGTATTTCCAGGAAGCTGTGTCAGGATCTGGCTGTGCTTTAAACCCCACAGTTTGGGCTTCCATAGTGACTTGTGCTTCCCAGCTGCTGCAGGGCAAAACGTTTCAAATACTCGTCAAGCCATGCTGATGAAGAAAAAAATATTTGTGGAATAAGCTACTGCTCAAGGATGAGTAGCAGAATCCAGCTCTAAGTATCTTATTGTATTGGTCAGAAACTGCAAGAATCAAAAAAGAGAAATCCTGGTAAAAGTCTTATGAGATGCCAGTCACGTCCGCTCAGCTCCTCACTCAGGTAGGCTGGCAGATGGTCAGCAAATAGTCTCACTTTTACAATGCAACCTACGCTGGTTTTCAGTGTGAAAATTAGCATCCAATTATTTTCAAGCATTAATGTTCTCCAAGGAAGAAAGCTAGCTCTATTTTTATTCTGCTTAGGCTCTATTTGCTCTGACACGTAAGCCAATCTCACAGGTGCTACGTCTTGTGTACACAGGCAGAATGGCAAGCCAGGGAAGAGTACTAGAAATGTGGAATAATGCAAATTCCCAGGAAGTGAATTGCATGGCTTTCAACTTTTAGAAGAGACAGGAACAAGACAAGCAAGAGAGGAAGGTGTACAGTATCTCCAAAAAAGAATTATTTCCTTCACTCCCATCTGAAAGCCTGTGGTGAAAACTGTGTTTCACAGCTATCTGCCAGCTGCATAAACCCTTAGAAAAGGCTACAGTCCATTGAGCACTGAGCTGTGACCTATGGAACCCCTGGTAAGACACATCCAGCAGGGCTGTGGATATTGGGATTGGCTGGTGGCAGACCCTGCTTCTGCCAAGGAAGAATGGAAGCCCATTCCCCACTTTCCAGCACCCGTCACCACCATCCTCAAACCAACGTAAGGGAAGGCACAATCACTGCATTACAAATGTAAGCAACTTTGGGAAAGGCAGGATGTGTGCCAGAGCATAGCCACTTTCAAATGAGAACTGGCTTTCTCCTTAGCAGACCACACAGGTCCACACAGAGGAAAGAAGACCGGAGGTAAAACCTATTTTGCATAAGATTTCAATGCATCACCTTACATGCCAGAATCTGTGCCCAAAAATAGTCAAGTTGAACTTTGCAACCCTTTCTTGTGCAAGAATCCCCTATTATGACAGGTAACGGAATTTTCCTGAGTAATAATGGTTATCTGCACACATGGACTTGATCCCACAAACAGAGGTCTGCAGCCTTCCTTGCACCTGCAAGCTGTGTCATGTTAGGTACAAATGTTGCTGGATACATCACTGTAAGGAAGTTGCCAGCCTGAAAATACATGAGATGCTTTTAACTGTCATTAAATATGGAGAATAATGCTCCAGGGCGGCATCTTATGTTCTAGCATGGTTGCATTTGTTTCATTTTCCTGTGTGGCGGAGGGAAACTTCACTGGCCTAACCTCAATCTGCACCACGGTGCACCTCAAGGCTGCAGCTTCAGCAGGTACAATTGTAGCCAGCCGTGTTTCTCCCGCAGATAGTGCAGCTGGGAGCATGGGAGCAGTGGAGCACCTGCACAGCTCCTACTAGCCATCCCCTGGGAACCACTGAAGTGGGGTTGTCTCCTGCCACGTGTTTTGTACAGACTGAAGTTGTATTTTTAAAAGCAAAGAGCACATTAAACTCCTCCTTTGCATCACTTTTGGAATCATCACAGCTGGGTACCCACAAAACACCAACAGGCCTCCCTTGCTGAATGTGCTCTGCTCCATGAAGGTGTCAGCGTGTCCCTCCTCCCACGCCACAGCTGTACGGCTCTGAGGCTGGGCATGAGTGCCCGGGCAACGCTGCCGGGCAGCAGAAAGAATGGAGCACGCCTCCACCCCACACCTCGCTGGAAAATCCTGGAGCCCGGGGCCTGGGCAGAAGGCAGAGCCCCTCTGAGTTTGGGGTCCTGTTCCGGGCAACAGAGACACGCTCGCGAGCAGCAGGCCCCAGGTCCCTCAGGCTGGAGCATCGCTGCCACCGGGCCCGTCGCGGCCCCCACCCCAGCGCCCACCGCCCGCAGTCGCTCACCTGCTCGGGCCCCTGGAAGCAGATCCTGCAGAGCGGGGTGCGGATGCCGCTGTCGACGCTGCTGCCCAGCGAGTAGCGGTCCTCGGCCTTGCCCTTGCCGAAGTCATCCGACGAGGTGCTGCTGGGCAGGGAGGCGGGCGGCTCCCCGGCGGGGCTGCCCCACTCCTCGGCGGCCGGNCTCGGACGGAGGAGCCCGCAGCAGCAGAAGCAGAAAATGCCCGCGCCGGGTGGTATTAACATGTGCCTTTCCTTGGCAGGCGGGCACGGGGGGAAAGAAAAGGGCAGGAGCCGGGCGGCCCGCGGCCGGGGGGGCTCCGCGGCGGCCGCAGTGCCAGGGGGGGTGCGCTGGCCGCCGGGGAACGCACAAAAGCAGAGCCGGAGGGCGAGTGGGCCAAGTCCCCGGCAGCCCGCTGCAACCCGGCGGGGACGGCAATTGAAAAAA
>VYXC01001380.1:1655340-1700609 GCA_013397175.1 Platysteira castanea
CGCCCCGCACCGGCCCTGCCGAGCCCAGCCCTGCGGGACGCGGCCCCGCCGCCGAGGGGCAGCCGGCAGGCGGCGAAGCCTCTGCGCCCCGGCGTGTTCCAGGCGGGTTTCCACCTCCCGCCGGCCGCTGCGGGGACCTGTGACACACGGGAACTTCAGGGGCAGCAGGCAGAGGCCGCGAGTGCGGCGATGTCTCGGGCAGTGGTGCGGCTTTTACAGGTTCCCAGCAGGAAGCCGAAATCCCACCAACAAACTTTCCCCTAGCAGATTAATTTGTTGCAGAGGATTTCACGGTCCAATAGCTATGATATTATTATTACATTTTAGTCCAGCAGCGTTTTTTGTTGATAGATTTGTTTTGTTTCAGTAGCATGTATTTCAGTAGAAATATGGGTTCCTTGTAGCCCAGTGGAGGGTAAATATGACTGAACACTATTGCTTAATTAGAGTTTTGCTGCAAGTAACGAATGGATGCCAAGGCCAATAGTTTTTACTCTCTCAGCCTGTTCGAAAATTTTAAGTAGCAGCTGCTGGAGGCTACTAGCTTTTCTCTGCAATCATCAGCAGAAGTGGCTTTCCCCACACCACCCAGCTATGCGTGTCCATGCAGACCCATGCAGCCTCTAAATGCAAGGGGATACTTAGGTCTCCACTGGGGCTTGCTATTTACCGTTCCAGCTGGAACAGCTGACAAAGGTGCTGAGTGTGATGTGGACTGCAAGTATTACTGATACAGATTATTGATACAGTCTATGCAATATGGCTAATGTCAGAGCAATGTCTCAGCTCAGGGACCAGTGAATACCTGCGAGATGGGAAACACCTCTTGGTGCTTGGGTCTGACATCATGTCAATACCACTGAAATTTCAGGCTCCTTAATTTGGTTTCTTTCTTAAACTTCTCCTTCAGGAGGCCATTGCGCACCAATGCCCAGTCTGGGTTCTCTAGCTGGTCTTGTACCCAAGGTCTTCACTGGCAGTGACCCAGGCAATACCACTGATAAATAATCTCATGTCTCTTAAAAGTTGTGCTGGACTCTGGACAATGATTTGAAATTGTTTCCCACAGAAAAAGACATGATGTGCATAAACCACCATGTCATGATTAGAAGAGGAATCTATGTTGTTACCTAATTAAAAAGGAGCAGACTGATTATTTGCTACAGGAAAATGAAATCAGCACATGCAATTAATTTCCAGGAAATAAATTACACATTGGGATGCTTTAAAACATTCATCAATGCAGCCTGCCATTCCTCAGAAAAGCTGGGCAGATTTGCCAGTGTGGCTGTCTACAACATATTTAAGGCTTCTCAGAATTTCATATGTGTCTAATGGGGTCATTAGAGAAATAATAATGGAAAGAGCATTTTAGAGACTTCCTGTGTGTGAGACAGGCTGGCTAGAGGCCGAGTCTCTGTGTCCATGCTCCAGGATGGCTTTCCACCACCACCCCCATGCTTTTTATTGCTCCCATCTTCTTGTCTTGATGTCACCAACATTTTCAGGATGGTTCCATCAATAACAGAATTGGAGAAAAATATATTGTTGTCATCCTTTGCTTGTGTAAAGCATCTTTCATCCTTCCCTCCTGCCCGTGCCTGGTTTTAATGAAAGGATATTCTCAGGGTAGAGGAGATCTTTGTGTTATACTCTGGGTTTTAATGTATGGGCTGTGTGCCCAGAGAGTTGAATGGCTGATAAATGTGACAAAATAAATAAAACAAATAATAAATCGGAGGTGCTCCATATGCTTCCCAGGGGTGAGTGGGTACTATTATTCCTGTTTTGGTAAATGGGACAGCTGCCAATGTCTTCACACTTGGATGCTGCATTCAGGCCCCTTGGTATGGATCAAGGTGCCTTGCTTAAAATGCTTGCACTGGAAAGAGCTGGCCCAAGACACTTCGGTGAGATCCCAGTGAGAGTCAGGAGCTGTTAGGAGGCCATTTCAGCCTTCCTAATTTTGCTCCACAAGAAGCAATGTGCAGCAAATGATGGGCAGCACCTTCTTTTGCAGAAGGGCCTGTTTCTGGGAGTTTTGATCCATTGTCTCTTGAGCCCACTAACAGGCAAGAGGTTAACATACGGAGGATAAGTATGGGAGGCATCAGGTCTGGCAGACACTACCTCTGCCCTCCTCAGGTACAGAAAGAGGAAGAAAAAACACATGATTCAGTCAGCTAAGAATAGAGAACTGGTTCCTCTTGGTTGCTTACATCCAAGCTACTGACTGGTAAATTAGATGGGGAGATGCCCAGGCATCTTGGTGCAGAGCTGCAGGCCTGTTCGTTACAGAAGGATCCAGGTGTCAGGCTGCAGGTCCATCTCACAGCAGACACTCTAACACTGGGTATCTAAAGCACAGTGTGGGCCCATTTGCCCTTAACTACACCCTCAACAAGGACGAAAAAAGTATTGCTATTCATGTGCCTCCTCTTCACCTCTCTGTACAAGCCATCGCTCAGTGCAGAGGGGGTGGAGGAAGGAAGAAAAAGAGTGGCTAGAGCTGCATCAATACTTGATATGCCTGTGTGGCAGCCTGATATAAAATCATATCAGCAAATTTTTTTTTTTTCATGTTGTTGGGTCAGGGATTTAAAAAAAAAATGGCGGAGATAGTGAGAGGGCAAATGCAAGCAGGAAAGCATTATGTGGACTGCAGCCGAACAGCCTGAACTCAGCACTCCGGTCATTGTGCACAAGCATGTGAGAGACAGACAATATAAATGCTGATGTGGATGGAGAGGATCAGGGAGCCAGAAAGCTGCCAGAGAAACATTCCTTTGTGTTTTCCATCTCTCAGGAAGTAAACAGTTACCTAAACCCATTTTCATGCCCACCTACTCGGTCAATAGCTGCACTGCGCCTCCTGCTCCACTTACAGCTCCTTAATGGTGCAGAGGAGCTTTGATTGCCGTGGCGTGGGCCCCATCCCTCTGGCAAACCATTACTTAAATCCAATACATCGAAGGTTCCTACTGCTCTCTCAGTGATGGGGAGCTGCTCATCAGCTGAGTACCCTCTGATTGCTTGTCACAGCCAGACTTCCTAGTTCTTTTTCCTGGATGGAGATATTAAATAAATCTCAAGTGATGTAATTACCATAACTCAGTTGAGGAAGCTTGTGGGCAGATGCAGCCAAGGGCTGGAGGGAGCTCTGTCACATTTTTTTTGGTCTTTCTTTCTTTCTTTCTGGGCAGTTGCAAAGTGCTGATGCAAAGGATGTTGCTGCTGGAAAGTTGGGCTGAGGAGGTGGGGGTTATGCATCTTCTAAACATTCAGAAAAAATCCATATATTGATTGGAATGATCTTCACAGAGGAGATCACAAATAATTTCTGGAGTGTTGTGCCTTGGTATATCTGCTGTCTTGGACTGGAGCAAAAGTCATCGCACTCTCCACACAGGGAGTTTCAGTGCTATTGCTGTCTCTTCAAACTGGGGCTGAACTTCCACTTGCTCTCTTCCTGCAAAAATCATGGTCTGTCTTCTGAGTTGATACAGAGCAAATTTTTCTACTTCCATGGCAGCTTGCTCTCTACAAAGGGGAGAAAAGGATTGGTTCTTTTTTGAAAAACCAGTCATGTCCAGCAACAGGACCCCAAGCAAAACAAAGTATAACTGTACATCTTCTTCCCTGGGTTCAGGAAGAAATCCAGGTTTTGTTTTACTGAGCTTTCTCTACAAGCAGGCTTGAGGCCAGTCAATGTGCAGGAGAATATGGGTAAGAAGATACTATTGCTGATGAGGACAGCCCCCACCTTTCCGCCTTTAGGCTCTGGATTTAAAATTCAAACTTGCAATGCCACAGCACTCTCTTCAGGACTAGACAACTTCAAATATGGAGCTTTCCTGGTAACAAGTCCTACACTACCTCCTACAAAAGGAATTCCTTGTCCCCTTGGATGACTAGTCAGAACTGTGACTGGAATAGAGCAGCTGCAATAGATGGTGTGTTTCAGGATATCTTCAGAAGGCATTCAGCCAAATGCTGAGTGGTTTTAACTATCCAGGAATGTAGTAATTGTCATGAAATCCTAAGCCTAAAAGAACCTGGAAATTAGACATTAAAAAAAAGAAAGAAAGTGTATAATCAAAGGTCCCTTGGACACTTCCACTAGTCTCCTAAGTCGAGTCAAATTTGTTTCAAGTCCCTAATGCGTTCTCAGATGTGTGTTATTTTAGTGACACACAACAGTCCTAGAACTAGATTACACTTCTCTGACAGGGGATTTTGGGAAAAAACAATGCTGTTAAACAAGCCCATTAGGGGCTGATCCTGAGACAGATTCCCTGCTCTCCAAATCCAGGTGAACAGAAAGGATCTAGCATGTCATCCAGCATTTGCTTAGTTACTGGGATTCATCATCAGACACAGTAACACTGAGGATGTTCCCCCTAGGACCATCATCTGGCACAACACTGCCATACTAAAAAAAAAAGCAACAGTTTTGTATAGGAAGATTGAATGTCTGTCCTCAGGAGGACCCATACCTGGCATAAAGGAGTCATGCATGGATACACCACACCAGGATGTCCACGAGATTTATCCTATGAATTCTGTGAATCCTGTGCTGAGCTGAGATCCTTCTTGAGCTACAATTCTCCTTCAGTATAATAAACATCTTGGACATTTGAGACTGTTTCTCCAAATTCTGACCATGTATCTTAGGATTTAACGTCTTAGGCTGCCTAGCCAACCTCCCCATCTACAGTAGCTTGCTTCTGGATCAGCAGGCAGATATACACATGCTGCATAAGTACAGTGCAGGTAGTGTCAAGTTGCTTACAAGCCAGATAACCTTCTTAGTTTCATCAGTAGGTGAGTTTCCATGTTGGCAGAGGCCAAGACACATACACGAGATTAAGCCTTTTTTAGGTGTCTCCTAAGCAATCTTCATTGCATATAATGGGTCTTGAGAAGAGCGGAGACACTGGAGATCAGAGAAAGGCACACTGAAATACATTGCAGGAGGAAATCCTAGTGTCTCCCTGTGCTGAAGAATTACCCACCATATGCACCAGCTCCACAACATTTTCACAGAAGAAGGCAGTAGGCTTTCCCGTCTGCCTGGAAATATCAGGTACAAAACACTGGGCTGACCCATGGCCTGTTAAGATCCTGTGTTGTCTTTCTCTCTCACCCTGAATATGCTCCAACACACATCAGAAACACAGGAAAGCTCCCAACTGTTGCTAATAAGTGCACAAAGATTCCACTGGCAGGTGTCACTCTCCTTGGTGACCTCTCCCCACACCTTTGCACAAGGGACAAGTGCAGTGTCTTGTAGTTCGCTTATCCCAGAGCAGAGCGGAGAGAGAGAGACACAGCAGGCGGGGAATGTGCAGCTTGAAGTGATTTATTTAATGATTTACAGCTCTTTCATAGGATAAGTTTCTCATGGTTTAATTGGTCAATTTCTAACCATCCATCTGGGGCGATTGGTTAAACTATATTCCAAATATTTTCCTTACTTGTGCTCTAAACAATATGCAGGTGTCCTATAGTTTACAACTCTACTGATAGCTTCTGTGAGAAGGAGAACTTTCCCACAGGATTAGAGAAAAGCAGGAAAAGTTCCTGCAAGCAGCAATTTTCGTATCCACAGTGTCTGGCAATGAATGAACTGAAGGCTCCATCAGGAAGAGAGGAGTGTGGATTTAAAGGCAGAGCTGTTGGAGGTAGCATGGTGCAGACAATGAAAGAAGAGGGAAATAAAAGAGCAGTGAGTGGGAAAAGTTAGTGGATTTACACCCATGGAAACAGGAATTGATTTTTGACCATTGCATTTCTAAGGAGCATCCCCCAGTAGTACATCTGAATGGAAACTGTTCTGAAAAGGAGGGCTTGGCCTTGCATGTAGCCCAGACACAGTATTTGAAAGGGAGCTTAAACATCACATTGATGCTCTCCCAGGGCCTCAGGAGCATGTGAAGTGAGAGACTGCTACATCCAAGTGATGGCCCAGATCTTCTGCTTCCTAATGCACTTTATGTTAATTAAAGGGAGTTTTCAAAACCATACACATTTTCTTGGCAAGATAATTAATTGATTTAGAATCTTATGTAGTTAAAGAGTTCTGTAATTACATTTTATTGTGGGGGAGCATTTTCGGGATGGATGCTGCCACAAGCTGAACACCTCCATAAAGGTGGTGAGTGCCTAGGTTTCCCTGTGGGATGAATCCTCAGTGCTGATGAGCTGGAAATGTCCTCTAGTCTTTGGGGTCATGCAGGTCATAATGACTCGGTCCTGGTAGACTGAAATATTCAGTCTCACAGATCCTAAAAGAAAACCCTCAAAAGCACTGGCTTCTGAGCCAGTGTGTGCATGTAGGCAGCACTTCCATGCTGCTAAAGGGGCTTTTCCTTCCTAATAGGCTTGGGCTCTTGCTGGTGTTTTTTTTTAACCCTCAGGTCATAATGCAGATGACTGTGGTGATGGGCTGACTCTAATACCAGCCCTTTCCATCTTAAGACTAGTGTGGTCTGTCTGAATCTTCCTCCCAGACAAATGTTTGCTGTCATTCAAGAAGAAGGGGAAAACACAAGCTGTCAACTCCAGGAAACACTCCTTTCCCTGCATCATCCCCAAACTCACAACCCTGCCTTCCTGACTTGCCCTGTAAGGATGTGAATAAATTCCTGGTCCAAAAGTACTTAAACTAGATGGGAAGAGCTACAACCCCTCTGATATGTATTGGGAAACTGAGGCACAGGCAGGAGAATTCCCCCTTTGAGTCAGCAGTGAAGCACTGCGTAAGGTAACTTTTATCTCATAGCATGGTTCTCTTCGAGAGCAATTTGCACATCTTTGTGTGATGTGCAAATAAGAACACATGCAATATATCTCTATTTTTCTTCCCTCTTTTTATGACTGAATAATAGCACAATCTTTCTTCCATGGAAGTTTGACTGCTGCTGTTTATTGCCCCCTGGAAACGAGATGACAACAGCCCACGGCTCCTCCACAGCAACTCGCAAAGGTCTCCCAAGCAGAGAATTATGCCCGTTGGAGGCAATAAACAGCAGGAACAGCAGAGTGACTAAGCACCAAAGATCCTGCATTTGTGTAGAAACTAGTAATGAAAAGGAGGCAAGGATGCCCTGGAGGATAGTGCCTTAGGAAAAAAGTTTCCAGCATTTTCTAAAAATGAAGGTTTCCATGCATAAAACACGGGCCAAATTTGAACTTCATTCCACTGCTGAACCTGCTTGTGATCCTGCGTATGACTTCCATGCTAAGCATCAAGACTTAATGAAAAACTGGAAAATCACAGGGGAACTGGCCCGGACTACACTGAGATATATTCTCCTGCTCTCCTTAAGGTTGTTTGGGTGGGTGGTATCAGGAGAACTTGCAGGCAGAGATTAAGTCTTTTCTATCTGAAGTCATCATGTTTTGGGACTCTGCTGCTGAGCTCACCCCTGACTGACTCTGATGCCCTTTGGGGAACCCTCATTTAGGCAGAAAAAGATCAAAACCTTGAGGGATCTCAGCACAGGTGGTCACATGGTCACTTTTCTCTGAAGCAGAGCTGCACCTGCAGTAGCACTGGCACCATGTGATCCTGTAAAATCACTGTCCCAATGAAATTCTGATGTACAAGGGGGAAAAAATTAATCTCCTTTTGTTCTCTTCCCTGACCACCTTCTTCCTACATTTTTCTTCTTGATTCATTTTTATGTTTGGTGGTATAAATTTTCCAGGTCAGTGCTAAGTCCCTTGCTTGCGTGATCTTTACATACCAGGAGACATATGCAGAGAGATGAGAGGAGTGCAAATCAATCCATCCTGCTGACACTTCTATTTATCTATTTTCTTTCCCCATCTGCCACTGCTCAGTTGCGTTTGTGTGTGTGAAAGAGGGATGGGGAAAGGGGTTGGGATGCTGGTAGAGCCACTGAAGAGCTCTCTACTTGCAACTGTAGATGTCCCCTTTCCTTCCTACTGCCCTGCTATCCATTGCTAATGTTCTGCTTTGTGGAAATTTAAATAAAAAACACAAATAAAAATAACACAGGGCTTTTTAGTGCTGATACAAGATGCCAGGGTGACAGTCAGGAAGCCAAGCCCAGACTCAACACCAGTGGCAAAGCTGCCTTGCTGCTGGGTGCATTCAGGGCTCCCAAGAGAAAAGCACCTGTGTCTGCAGCCTGAGCTGAGCTCCGTGGCTGAAATCAAAGACAGATGTACATTACCTGGGGACCAGGCAGAGGGGAGGACTCTAACACACTGACTATTACATTTCATGGTTGTGACATCCAGCAGCCACACTGAGAGAAGAGACAGGAGTTTGTACTTTTAGGTTTGCATTTAGCCATGCCTTCCCACTGAAATGTACAAGCCAAGGTTAACCATGGCACACAGTGGAGTTCTTCGCTCTCTAGGCTTGGGCCAAGACCCGGATGTTTTCATTTAGTCTGTATCACCTGTAATAATTTCTACTCTACTCTGATCCAAGATGGCTCTGAATCATCAACTAGAGCAGAGTCCAGTGGCTGTTAAGTTTCCCACATATTAAATCATTCAGACAATCTCCATCTAGAGTATTTAACTTTTTCAGCAATCCTGTTTTCTATTCTAGGAACTAAGCCTCAAGAACTCATGACCCATCAGGTATTTGCAGAGTGGCATGCATTCAAAATGCACTTCTTTTGTAGCAGTGGTGTTATCACATAGGGAGCTTGTTCCTGGAATGAGCATTGCTTAGGAGTTGTCAATACTTTAATCTGATTTATATAAGTGTGTTCTCCTTCTCTCTCCCTCTTCCCTCAAATAAACACTAATAAGTTCTCAACCTGGACAAATCCCAGGTAGTGGGATCAGTACCTGGCAATATATCAGCTTTGTTGCTGAAATCAAGGATGAAGCAGGGACAACTGAAAATGTTTTTCCCAGTTGTTTTTAATTCAGCTTGCAAATAGCTTGGTGCCTGTCTAAAGTATGACCACCCTATAGGAATACACTTCAATTCTTATACTACTGTGTGCCAATTAAGTAATTAATGAAAGTGTGGAAAATCTATTTTAAAAAGTTGGTTGCATCCACAGGGAACAATAATATTGCAAGGTGTCATGCCCATGAATAAAACCTGACAGCATCTGCAAGTTCAGAGGGAACTACCTGTTCTGCTGTTAAAGAGATCAAGTTCAGGCACTGATCAGAAGATTTTCAAGGCCTGGTCTTTAATTTGCCTGTGGACTGTAAAGTATTTGCAGGGCACATGGGGGTTAGTCTTTGTCCTCCAGGACTCAGTTGTCACTTTACAACCATATGATGCATTAGATATCGCAGGACATGAATGTCACTGCTTTTAGCATCAAATTCTGTCAGCATGATATTGTGCCGTGATGCAATCTCAGTCAGCATCTTGATTTGATTTGTGCATTGCTTTACAATTCGCTCCAGGAGGGCTTAGGGTCCAATTCTGCAAACAGCTCTGCAAATGAGCAAAGTCATCCCCACCACTGCTTGCAGACCTTGACATCCAGCAGCGCTCTCAGAGTATGGAGCAGCACCCTCCATCCTGGCAAAATTACATGGAAATGGTGGCCATTTCCAAACTTCACTTGACCTCAGAGGCAGTGCTTGATTTCTCTGTGTTGCAGTGAATGCAGATGGACAACAGGGAAAGAATCAAGGGACTTGCTGAAAACCCAGCTGCTGCTTCTGAGCTTGGATTTTCCAGGTCAATACATTTCAATTTTTTTTCCACCGAAAGAGAGAAGGGAAAACCTCACTCTTCCACTCTCAGTCTTAAATCAGGCTCCTGCAAGATAATCTTAAAAGGAACTTCCTGCTGTTAAAAGAGGAGACCCACTCCCAACCCACACTTTTGCACTGACTGTCTTTGATTCAATAAACTCAGTGTTTGTACTGTCTCTCTGTGTATGCACCCTCACATGACAAAGAGATCCAGACAACTCTTGCACTTTTCTCCTTTCTATGGAGCAACTTCTGAATATGAAAGATGGAAAATGTCAAATAGACCATCAGAAATAACTGTTGTTAAAACATATGATCACCAAGGGAAATGTACTGCCTCAATATATCATCTAGGATCAAAATGTGCATTTTATAGCAAACAGCTATGTGATACTCACGTGATCTGTCACCTAAAACATGAGTCTGATCCCTGGTACAGACAAAAGAAAGGATTCAGGAGACAGTCATGCTGAATGGGACAAGTAGTTCCTTCATTCTTGTATAATTAAGCTAATTCTCCTCATCTGTTATTGTTGTCATTCTTATGCTTTGTAGTCCTTTTACTGGACATAAATATTCCAAACAACAGTAGTTTCTTGGGTCCCAGAAGTTGAGCTTAGACAAACTTCTGCAATTCTCAAACCAGGTCATGAGCAAAGTTTCTGTGGATCCTTAATACACCTTTCTCAGGGTTAGGCAAGAATCGGGGTGTTACCCAAAATATCAAATGAGAGCTTGTAGTTGAATTTAGACATATTTGACTACATGACAAACACTAAATTCGTTACTTATTGTACAATGCGTAACATCTATGTTTATTTCTAGCCCCACCGAGGAAAGTACAACTTTGTTCTACTCACCTATGAAGAACCCTGCATACCTTTGCCACCACAGGAATAAAAAAATATTAATTGCTCTACCAGTCTGTTGAGCTATTCATGCCACTCCTTCTCCCTCACCACCCTGTATTGAGCCTTTTAAAGTCAAAAGTGGTGTAAATCTTTCTAAATGCCAGAGGACCATTTTGCTAAAACACTATCCATCTTAACAGCATTTCAGATTTCTGAATGGGAATGACTTCTTTGGTGGGAACAGGCCTATAACTTATACTGCTTCTCATTTCCTGAAGCACTGGAATTGTGCTGCTCCCTAATGTTATTTTATTAAGATGCGATTTGTCATCATATTGCTGAAAACAAGATAAAATGCTGGCTAATTAAATTCCTTATTTAACTTGATGAGCATCTGCTTTCTGTAGTCACATTCTTCTAAATAGAACCTTTATGGCTGTTTCTCAGGATCTGGCTATTACGATTTTTACTATGATCAAAAAGGGGAAATGCCCTCCCTAAACAAAGCACGTGTGCTCCCATTGCCTATGACCCTTGCTGTTTATAATGAGAGACGTATGGGCAGATTGCAGCAATACCTTGCAAGCACACTGCCCTGACACTTCAAGAGCACTCCCTGTTGTGGAATAATTGCTATCCCATGGAGCCCAGTGGAAGTTACTGAGACAAGCTGGTAGCAAAATACTGCAGCTGACAGCAAGTGTTTTCTAGATCAGGCTGCTATACAAAATATAATAAACAAATCACCTTGTGACTTCCCCCTTCTGTAGCAGATGAGACTCTCACCACAAAGGAAAATCTTCTCTGTTGAAGGAGCGGGCTTAACAAGCTTAAGCACACACTTCAAGTTGAGCATGTGCATAAGAGTGCTGTTTGCCAAGGCCGGATTCTGGCTCACTTTCCAAGAACTGCACTCACAGAGGTTTCTAAGATGAGAGTAACCTTCCTGTATCATTGGTTGAGTGAAGACTGGGGTAGAAGAGAGTCCTCTGCTGAGTCCACATTCCTAATGTAAGCAGTGGTCTTATATTGCTCCCATCTAAGCCACAGCAAAGGATGGCCAACAATTTTTCAGAATCTACTGTAAGCTCAGGGCTTCTAAGAAAGTCTTGAGCATGCCACAGGTCTGGGTCTGTCTCTTGGAAGACCCTTTGGTATCAGACCTCATACCCCACAGAACTACAGAGGTGCTTTGCCAACTCCTTTTGGTCTGGAGTATGCTTTGAGATCCTTTAAGGAAAGATGCTGCTCTTGTGAAAGGGCAAAGGACCATTAATATTACATTGGCATAATATCACACCAGTGACCTCTGATTCTGCTGCTTAAAGGGTATCTCCCTATTTCTGGGTCTGTCATGCACCAGGACGAGAAACGGCAGAGAACTGTGGCTAGCTTTAACAAATAGGATCTCAAAACTTAGCTTCATATAAATACTAAGGCCATAGGATTAGCTGCTTGTTCTGAGCTTGAAAGCCTGGCCAATAATTTAAGCTCCAGAATAGAACTAGGAATGCAACTTTGGTTTGTTTAACCTCATTTCCTTAAGAAATAAAGCTTATGCAGTTAAATTGTCTCTGTGTGCACACAAGCCTTTCCTTGTAACTTCGGACCCTTCTGCCAGTTCAACTGTGTTTCACAAAGATAAAGTTCTGTTGAGCATCTGAACAAAAAATCCCAACCAGCTGTGTAGAGCAGAGGGGTATGCTCTGCCCCGATCTTAAGCATAAGATATTGGAGAGTCTACACTGCCAGTGTCCTCACCCCAGCTGGATCACAGCTCCCATTGTGTTAAACACTGGCAACACAGAAGCTTTGGAAACACTGTTTGAATCTCAATGTAGAATGTGGGGTTTTTTCTCTTTCAAATATTTGTTCTGGGTGCCAGTGAGCTGCCCCCCACACCTGGGCTGCATCACACAAAAGATCACAAGTAGACTCAGCTTTGCAGCAGCTCTGTGAGTGAGGCAGTGGCCTGGCAGTGAAGCGGGGGCCATGTGCTGTGCAGACCATTGCTCTGGACTGGAGCTGTGGAGAGGAATCCAGCCAAGAAGGACAGAAGGCAGAAAAGAGACCCTGCAATCTGTTGGAGGGGTTGTACTATAAACAAGAGCAGGAAGGCTTCAGCATGCCAGGGAAGAACAAGCTGTGTAGATAAAAGAGGCTGCTTCAAAACAGTGGAAGGTGACTAATTTTTCTTGTACTGGGTAGCCAAAAAGCAGGGAAAAAGAAGTGGTCTTCACTGAACTGGCAGTCAGAGGAGGGGAGTAACCTTCTCATGCTAGAAAAAAACACAGAAAAGCCTCTGCAGATGCCCTTTCATCAGTGTTTCAAGGACAGCAGGATTCAGCAAACTCCAAATTTTGTCTTTGGTCCTACAAAGAGGCTCAGGGAAAGAGCCTGAGCTGTCAAATGGGCCAGCAGGCCATGGTCCTTGATGTGCCTCAATGACAGAGGGAAAGTAGAGAGGATTAACAGTTGTCCAAGAAAAGAAATCCAGGGAATTGTAGGAGATGCAGGATCAGCATCTCCCCAAACCCAAGCACACCCTGGCCCTCCAAGTCCAGGGCTCGAATTCCCCGCTAGGCAGCTTAGACGTCCCTGAGGATTCCAAACCAGAGCAGAGGAAGCACAACCCCACAGCCTACAGAGGACAGGTCCTGTAAAATGTATTCAGGTCAGACCCTAGCAGCCCAAAATAAAGGTTTTGTCCAACTAGAAGAAGCTCTTACAGTCCAGAAGCCTTTCTCTGACTCTCCTGCACCACAACCTTCTCTGAAAAGCTGACCTGTATGTCCCAGTCCAACCACTTGACTGGTCGTAACTGGGTAGGAACTGATAAGGCTCATGAACATGGGATTAATTTATTCTAGAAAGTGCAACTACAAGTCCACAGCTGGTCAAAGACTGGTGCATTTGGGCACTGGTTATGGTGTCTCTGAGCTCAATGCAGGCTACCAAAACCCCCCCCAGAAGGAGGGGCATCTCAGGGCCCTAAGCCTGGGCTGATTTCCAGTTCTCTGCTGGATAGCTTCGCTACACATAGCAGCCCTGCATGCGATTCAGCCCCAGCAGAGAATGCAGGCTGGCCACACATCCAGGAGAAAGGAAGCCAGCTCTGTTCATGTGGAAAACCACCAAGGTGTGTTGGCAAGGTGGTGAAATGGGGAAAATATATTTAATATGACAGTAGTAGGACCTCTAAAGAGCAGCTCAAGACCCCTCAGAGGATAATCTATGAGATTCCAGAATGGCTCTGGAGTTTTGGGTGACTCATAATTCAGTATTAACTGCTGCTCATATAAGATGTACAATGCAGGCAGTTCTGTCTTATTTGCAGCCAGCAGTCATTCAGCCCAGTCCATGAGACGCTGTTTAGACCATGATCCAAATGATGGAAAGATCCTGGTAAGAACAGCACTGAGAACCCCATTTCCTTAATTTTTTTCACTGATGGGAGCATTTCTTCGGAAGGGGGTGAACCATTTCCTCTGCAGCAGAGCTGGGGTGTGCTATCCCTCCCAGTCCTCCCAGGATTTTCACTCTGCATCTCTGCCCCCTGACCCGGTATGTGGAGGGTGAGTCCAAGCCACTGCTGGAAGCATGTTCTGACTGAAAGGACACCTGGAGTGCACCAGCAAACTGCTTGCAAGTGGCCTCTCGTTTTGTAGGTCTGTTCTCTGCATGGCTGGGCTGTTCCTTGTGTCTCGCTGAACTTGTGCCATATGGAGCAAATGCTTCAACGTCTGTCTGTGTCTGCCTGACCGTGCAACTCCAGAGCTCTCTGCAAACGATGCTCTGTTCTCAACATTTTCGTGAGCTGGGGACAGTCCCCGAATGGGGCTTTTCTCCGCTCTTCCCAAGCTGGTTTTCTTTTTCCCCCACAAGATCTCCCAAAGCATAAGGATCCATTGCCAGAGACCTGGAACTGGATAGCTGCTGGCCGGGAGAAGGTGGCTGGAAACAGTTGCAGGGTTATGTTCTGCATGTTCCCTCTCTCTCTCTCGTCCATATGTGACACTGGGATCTGGTTTAGCTCTGTGCAGTTAAAGGTGCGACAAGAAAGAGAGAAAAAAGGTCTCTCATTTGCTCCTTTCTTTCTCTGCTGTGTAGCCACCTGGAGTCTGCTGGCTTGCAAGGGAAGAAAGGGTAAAGGCAGAAGATATGGACAGAGACTATGGGGCTGTGCATCCCTTCCTAGCAAACCCGCTCTGCAGCAAAGAGGATCTGGAATGTGCAAAAAGGTTTGATTTCTTTGATTTTTTTTTTGGATCCAGACGTCTCTTTAGCCTGTGGTTTTCTTTTGGTGTGTTTGCAAGTGCCTGCATGCACGTGGTGGGCTCACGTCTGCATGTGATTCCCAGGTGAGGAAAAGCACTCCCAAGGTTGTGGTGTGTGTTACGTTGCACCTCACTCTTCCTGCCTGCCTTTTTTAACTCGGGCTGACAAGATCCTGACTAATGGCAGTCACTGCTGCTTAATCAGGAAGGAATTTAATGATAACTTTTTCTAATTAACCAGCACAGAGAAGAATGAATAAACTGTGAAACAGCCAGCTGGCTTCAGTGTCCCAAGCCAAAGGGCCTGTCAGGTGAGAGAAAATGGTGTCTGGGGACAGGGATGGCAGCTCGGGGCCTGCCACTGGGCAGGGTAGTAAAATTCTGAGATGGGAAAGGGTTATGGTGCTCCCCAGGGCCTTTTCTCTGCTTTCTCACCAGTTACTGCTGGTGAGATACATGGGCAACATGACTGTTCAGGAAGGGCATCTCAATGGGTATAATCAAGCCCCAAGTATAATTAAAACCCTGGGAGGCCCTTTTATTTTAACTTTTATTTTCACTAATGCAAATATCAGTAATCACCTTATTTTGAAGATGTTCACTAAATCATAAACCAGCCCAAACTGGAAAGCACCTTGAAGACCATCTAACTCTTTGTGGGAAAGGGAGCCTAGATAAGGTTATCTATCCCCCTGTCCAGTTGGATCTTGAAAACCTTCACTGATGGAGACTCCACCATGTCCCTGGGGAGGTTGTTTCAATGATTGATTGTTCTCAATGTAAAAATTTTCTTTCTCATATTAAGATGAAACCTCTTCCAGTGTAATTTTTTGAACAGTGTGGGACCCAGTTTTGCTCCCTGAGGGACAGCACTTGTGGCAGGCTGCTGGCCTGCATAAAACCCATTGATTGCTGCCTTCTGCTGTGGCCTGGGAGCCAATTTCCTACCCATCTCACAGACCCCCCTCCAGTCTATCTGGTCAACTCATCCAGGAAGAGGCCATGGGAAACATGGTCAAATATTTTGCTGAAGTCCAGGTTAACAACCTCCACTACTCTCCCCATGTAGACAGAAAATGTCATTTGGCTGTAGAATGTGATCAGGTTAATCTACCATGATTTGCCTCTAGTAAATCTGTGCTGGCTTTCCCAATCACCTGCTTCACTTGCTTTGAGATAGTTTCTTGGAAGACTGTACGGCTTTCCAAGGGCCTGGAGTAATACTACTGGGCCCGTGGTTTCCTGTGTCCTCTTCTGTGTTCTGCTTGTAGAAAGCCCTGACATCTGTCCTCTTGCAGCCACCAGGCACACCCCCTCATCTGTCTGGTCGCTAGTAGTGTCCCCAAGGATCAGTGTTGGGCCCAATCCTGTTTACTGGCAATCTGGAAGAGAGGACTGAGTCTACCATTTGCAAATTTGTGCTGCGACACCAAGTAGCACACCAAGTTGGGTTGGACTGTCACTCTGCAGGGGAATCTGGACAGACTGGCTGAATGGGCTAAGACCAGGGTATGAGATTCAACATGACCAAGTGCTGATGCTTGAAGTGGCCACCTAAAAAACAGAGACTGGGCAGGAATAAGGGAATAAAAGTAGGTATTTATTTGAAGGGCCTTCAAAAGTACACCCTGGGCAGGCCAAAGGCTACACCCAAGATGGACCCCGAGTCATGAGTTTTTCACATTTTTGTAAGTTGGGTTCATTTGCATATCAGGGTTAATTCTCCAATTAAAACTTCAATTAATCACGCAATTTCCCCAAACTTACCCCTCTTCTAAAGATGTTGGTTTACACATTTTGGGCCTAGGACAATCTGAGTGTCCTTGGACAGCAAGCTTGGAGAAGGTTTGTTATGTCTAACTAGCATGAGAGAACAGAAATTAGTAGGCTACAAGACACTTCAGAGTTACACACTAAGCAATACAGGATTTGAAACCTTGAAAGTTAAAACCTAAGGCATCAGTGCCAGGCCCTGCACTTCAGCCACAACAATCCCAGGCAGTGCTACAGGATGGGGGCGGAGTGGCTGGAAAGTGGCCCAGTGGAAAAGGACCTGGGGGTGCTGGTGACAGCAGCTGAATGTGAGCCAGCGTGTGCCCATGTGGCCAAGGAGGCCAGTGGCATCCAGGGCTGGATCAGCAACAGTGTGTCCCGCAGGACCAGGGCAGTGATTGTCCCCCTGTACTCAGCACTGGTGAGGCCACATTTTGAGTGCTGTGTCCATTTCTGGGCTCCTCAACTCAGGAAGGACATTGAGGTCCTGGAGTGAGTCCAGAGAAGGAAAACAAGGGTGGTGAAGGGTCTGGAGCTCAAGTCCTGTGAGGAGCAGCTGAGGGAGCTGGGGGTGTTTAGCCTGGAGAAAAGGAGCTCAGGGGAGCCCTTATCACTCACTACAACTGTATGCAGGGAGAGTGTAGCTGGCAGAGTTACGGCTCTTCTCCCAGGCAACTAGGAACTAGATGAGAGGACACAGCCTCCAGAGGCAGCAGGGGAGGTTTAGGTTGGACATCAGAAGAATTTCTTCACAGAAGGGGTGATTAGACACTGGAATGGGCTGCCCAGGGAGGCGGTGGGGTCACCATCCCTGGAGGTGTTTGGGGAAAGACTGGATGTGCCACTCAGTGCCATGGTGTGGTTGACATGGTGGTGTTTGGTCATTCATAGGTTGGACTCGATGATCTCAGAGGTCTTTCCCAACCTAACGGATCCTGTGGTTCTGTAATCTCCACCAATATTCAAAAATGACAGAGAACAGCCTTGCACCAATGCCAGCTTCTGCTCTTAACCCCCTCACTGCTGACAAGCACTGTCACCCCTTCTCACACATCAGCTCCACTGTTTACTCCCCGCCCGGTCACCATTTAGGAACCACGCACACTGGCATGCCAGACCCACACAGCAGGGGCAGCCAGCGAGAGTGTCCGCCCCGGCCGTACAGCGCTGGGTGCTGGCTGGGGCAAGGCTTCAGCCCGGGGCCGGCAGCGGAGTCCCAGCACCCCGTACGGAGCCTGAGCGTGTGGTGGGGGCGGCCCTGCGGTCCCGGCTCCCTCCACGGGACACCGCAGCCCCAGCGCCCCGAGATGGCGCCCCGACCGGAAGACTACATTTCCCAAAGCCCCGCGCGCGCCGCTCTTCTCTCCCGGCGTGCTGCGCACTCCCGGCTGCTCGGTGCCGCCAGGCGGTGGCGCAGGGCGTGCTGGGAGCTGTAGTCCTTCGACGGCGTTCTGGGCCGTGCCCGCCGGCGGTGAGCGGGCGGCGAACAAGGCCTGACCTCCGGGACCCCGGGGGCGGCGGGTGGTCACTGCCGGTGGGGCTAGGGGGGCCCGAGGGACAGGGGTGGGCCGGGACCTCCGTGGAGTTTGGGACAGGAGTCTGCCCGGGACATGTGCGAGGAGGGGGCAGGGGGTGAACCTCACCGCACGCAGGGAGGTAAGGAACGGAGGGGGTGGGCAGGCCGCAGGACATGGGACAGCGAGCGGATGGAGCGAGGCGGGCTCCTGGGAGATGTGATAGGAGCCAAGTCCTCGCTTCTGTCTGAAGATGTGTGACCTGCGAGTGGAGCTTTCTCAGGAAGAGCTGACTCTGTCTTGTGGGGTTCAGCATGTACCTGCCACGCTCTGTGAGATACCCAGGAACCGAAGGTGAACAGGGAAGATGGGCGTCGTCCCATCTTTGCTAATAGGTACCCGAAGTAGGTAGGATACACTTCCACCAAAGACTGTGCAGAGATGTATTGCTGTGCCTTTGCAGGGCTGGCTCTGCAGTGCAGGGTGTCCTCGTGCTTTCCTGTTTTATTAGTTCTGCTGGGATTTGCTGAGGAGAGTACTCAGAACTGCAGTGGAATAGGAGTTTTCTCCTTTTTCTATATGTTTTATCTATGCAGGACTGGCACTCAAGGCCTTTTTAGCGTCTGTCACCATCTACTTACTGATAATGGCTCAGCACTGGTGTGACAGCTTTGTTGTACTACTAGATTTGTGTAGGATCAGTTACAGTAATAATCACTTATAACTAAGTTATCAATACAGTAATAATTTTTTTTTCGTAGACTGGCCTCCCTTCCTGTAAAGAAGCAGGTGCCTCTGTGATTAATTCCCAATGTAGTTTTGGTACAGATTGATTGTTGGAATTGTTGAAGATGTCATCAGGCCTTACAGAGGAGCAAAAGAGAAGGATTGAAGAGAACCGCCGGCTAGCTTTGGCTAGGAGAGCAGAGAGGCTGGCAGCCCAGAGACCTGGGCAGGTGGGCATCGCTGCGCCTCTGCAGAAAGAACAGAGTCTGGGCAGTCCAGGAAACTCGAAGGAAGAAAACAATCATGTCAGGGTCACCAGCCAGCACCAACAGAATCCAAACACTCCTGTGGAGCAGAAGAGCTGTCTCCAGAAAGGCTATAACCATTACACAGCAAACCAACAGATGGCTGGCTCACACAGAGAGCAGCAAAAGAGTTGTTCAGAGGACTCGGAATCAGCAAGTGGCCTCAAGCAGTTCCCTGCAACGATCCCAAATTCTCAGAGTTATTCCCATAAACATTACTTGGACGCTGGTAGTCAGGAACATGGACAACACACTTCAAATAATCTTGGAACATTCCAGCAGCCCAAATGCTACCCAGCTTCCAAAAACCTCACAGGACCACCTCATTCAAGATTAATTGATAATGAGCACCCTGATGGTAGTAAAGATTTACAAACTCAGAACAAATCTGCCATTAAATATGTTTCACCACCAAGCAGCACTGCCCTGAGTGATTCAGAAATGCTGATAAATAGACTGACAGAAAGAACAAAGGGAGGTTTTGTCTCTCAGGCTGGTGGTAGGATGCAGAAGCTGACCAGCTCTGCTGGTGTGGGCTCTACCTTTGAAGCCGCCTCTCACAAGAAAGCAAATAATGTTACAAAAGGAAAATGTGTGAAGTATGGGGAAGACCGATTCCAGGTTGAAATAGGGTATAATGCTGAACTTATTGCTGTGTTTAAGAAGGTACCAAGCAAAACCTATGGTAAGAATTGTCTGTGTGCTGTTACCTCTGTTTTACATTGGATTGAAGTTTCGGCATCTGTTGCTATTGTAGTTGCTACTTGTTCTTACCAATGTACCTGTTGCTGGGGTGGAATATGTGGTATTAATCGGGGATTAAAGAAGTAAATACAGATTAAATTGCATAGAAATTCTGGACATAAATAGCTTGAGCTTGGATTTAGAAGAAAAGTCAGAAGCCTTGCTTTATTAACAGTGCTCTGGGAAGTTTAGTGGCAGCAGCTGGTCAGAGTCTTCTGGAAGTGAAGGAAGTGAAGTTATTCCTAAATTGGGATGTAAAAATGGGCTACTTCAGCTATAATTCAGAGTTATAAGCTGATTCTGTTTACTGGGTAACAGAGAGCAATGGAATCTTCCCCCTTTTGTCTTGCTTCTGATCTTTTACCTCTGCCTTTATTTGTTATATTCTATTTTTGTTTTCTCCTGTGTGTTGCTGATCCCTGTGAATGGCTGTTGCATTCTTCTTGCCTTTGTATTGATACTCCCCATGGCTTTTTTTGGTGTCATGTAGCTGTAAACTTGGGCATAACTGTTTTTCAGATGTGTGGCAAAAAGTTTGCATGAGTAGGTTGAATACTTTACCTCGCATGAACATTTGCCACCACCACTTTTTTTCTGCCCCAAATGATTCATGTTCTGCCCTATTACTCTTGCCCTACTTTAGATCCTGCTATGAAAAAATGGAATTTCAGCATGGAAGATTACAGCAGTCTCTGTAAGTAGATGTTGAATGTTAAAAAACAAGCGGAATCTTGACACCCGCTGCTTTCCATAGTTACTGTTTAGCTTTGTTAGTGTCTTGAGTAATAGAAGTAGTGCTACTCAAAGATAATGCCTACCTTTAAACATCTAGCTAATAATATTTTTCTGATACTTTGTAGTTGATTTAATTTTTCATGTAATCTAAATGCCAAGCACAGGTTACACTTTCTCTACCATTGAATTCTTCAGCAACCAACAAGATCATAGGAAAATTATCTGCTCTGCTGGTACTTGTTTTGAATTTATTTTGAAAACTAAGTGTGTTCCAGTGGCTAATGCTTAATTTCTGGGTCCATTGATGTATTTTCTTTTTAAATAGCTCTTATTTAAACACTTTCATTGTTAATTTTGTGTCAGAAAAGGATAAAGGGTAATTCTCCAGGGCTTTGAGTGAGACTGAAAATGGATTTGCCTTTTTTTGGTATAACAAGGGTAGGTTTATCTTTTTTTTCTCTCCTGCCATTTTGTTCTGGAAAGATTGAGAAATGATAGAGGCAAACACTTCAGGTAAGCTTTTCAAAAGCACACTGTATTGAAGTGAGTGATAAATCACTACTGATTTCAGTGGGAACAGAATTAGGCCTGTGTTGAGCACTTTAAAAAACCACAGTTGAGTGCTGGTATTTTAGCTTCCCATGTGGGTTGCCACACATTTATAATTTAAATGCTGCTGGCTTGCTTGAAGTGTATCAAGTACAGATGAGAACGGAGTCTCTGTACCAAGGAGCTTGCAAATGAAGAGAATTGTTTTTAGATATCAGGCATTTTTCTTTAAAGCTATCAAATATATGAGTAGTCCATGGAAAGTTCCTGTTCACAAGTGAAGACAGTATGTGATCAACATTGGCCACTGAAACTGGGGAAAAATAGCCTGAGAAAAGGGAACTGACTTAAAGGGCCTTGAAAGTATAAAAGTGAAAGTGTAAAACAATTATTTTTAAACTTCCCACTTGTAATTTAGTTTTTCTGAATAATGTGATCCTGTATCACCTTTTTTTTCTTTGTACTAGAAATTAAACATGCAGTCAAACTTAAAAGTAAATGCTGAAATAAAGGAGTAAAATAAGCTTTTCCCCTCTAATTTCTTTCAAGATTAGTCATAGAGGTGAGATCTAACTACACAATGCTCAGCCAGTAACCTCTAAAATCTTTTGCTTGGTGCATTGGGAGGAGAAGGTCTAAATTGGTGGTTTCCTATTCCTCTAATTTAAAAATTATTTTCAGTGGGTGCTCCTAAACTTTTTATTTGGAGTAGAAATATTAAATGCTTGGATTTATTCAGGAAATCACTTATTTTAAAATAAGGTTGGATGAAATCCAAATGGTTTATTTATTAATTGATTAGGAAGAAATTGTCTGAATTTCTTTCTCCATTTTCACATCTTGACCACTGAACTTGAAGTTTGTGCTTTTTTGTTGCCTATCAGTTTTCTGGACTACTTAAAAAGAAGCAGAGTGGATCATGATTTGCAGCTCAATGCTCAAAGGACTAGATTCACCTGGATTTATTCTAAACAGCTCCTAGAGAGGGAAAGTTGCCTCTCCACAAATACTTGGAGGCAGAATGTACTTAATGGTCTCCTGCTTTTGAGTCTAATGGACTCTGGAGATGCTCATGAATCTTTTGTGTTACTGTAGTATCTGTGAGGTAGAGGCTTGGGGACAAACTTTACTACTTTGGTGCTGTAAAAAATATAAGAAATAGTATTCCCATTCCTTAACCATCGGAGTTCAGTTATAATAATAAAGACTACACATGGGTACAGACTGGCAGAGAAACTCAGGGATATGTGGCATATTTATTACTGTGGATAGCTGTTCTCAGGCTAACATCTGTAAAATGCTGTGTGCCTCCTCTCTCCATACCCTGGCATTGTGACAGAGGTGATTGCTGGTGATGGGTAAGACAGGAGTGCAGATGGCTGGGTGGAAGCGCAAGTCTAACAGTAAAACACGGACTAAAGGGTAATGAACTTAAAAGTGTAACAAAAGAGATTTAGGAATTTGGACTAGATTCCTTCCTACAGCATTGTGAATACACAGCATTCCCCCTAGATGGACTGTCTATCAGACATTGACATGAGGCAGGAAGTAGATATTTTTAAATCTTTCTCCTTTGCTGTTTACAGAAGCACCTTTCCATCTTTTCAGACATATGCTATTGATCACCATGCCCCTGTCCCTGTGATTTTCTGAGTGAAAGCACTGTATGGCTGTGTGCAATTTACTGCTAAATGTGCTTCTGCAGATTGCTTGTCCTGGCCTAGGGAGCCACATTTTAGGATTGCTGACAGAGAGGGAGCTTAGTGCAATCACAATGCTGGATAGGCCCTTGTTCACTTACTGTCACATGTTCCCTTTGCCCCTGCTGTAGTCTCTGTGGAAAATCCTACCAACCCGCTCCTCCAGGCCATTGCTCTCTCTATTCTTTGTCCCTGTGAATGAAAACAGGGAATCATCGTTCATTTTAAACTTGGATGTGTTCTTTGTTATTAATTCTTTTCTATATCTCTATGCTTTTCTCCGTAGTGGAAGCAGCCAATCAACTTTCATCAGTAATTCTGGCACCACTGGAAGGAGAAAATACAGTTGCCTTGGCATCAGGCTCTCATTTTGTTGGCAGTGGAGTTGATGTGAAATCCCTCTTGAAGATGTGTAAGAACTGGAAGAAACCCTCAGCCCTTGTCAAAGGGAAGTGTGTTCTTATCTCTCACTCACGATTTGAGGTCGATATTGGGTATTCTGTAGAAGTGATTGGAGTGTTCAAACAGATGGATTCCAGAAATTATGGTGAGTCTTCTTCTGTGTCTGCTTTCTAATAAGTACCTTGTTGGGGCTGCTCTTGCTTCATAGAAGAGAGGTCGTGAGAATACATCCCTCTGAAAGAGCATAAGAGAATGTGCTTTGGTGAAGATTTTAAGAGATCTTGTAATTCTAGTTTAGTGTTGTATCTGTGTCCAGTTCTTTATCCCATGGCACAACATGTCCTCTTCTGGGCCTGTTAGCCAAGGTGATATTTCAGATCTCAGCATGATTATGTTTACTGCTGGGGCGGGATGTGCTGATAATTTGCCAGCAGTATGGAGACCATGCAAAGTTCTTGTCTTTATTATCAAATGCAGCTGGATGTTCTCTTACTTCTGCTTTACTGTGGTGTATAGTGCAACTGCCTGAGCAGATTTAATTTACCAGCACTTTACCAATGTTTTCAAGGCAGGTGTAACTGTAGAGCACTCTTTATGTTGGCATTCAGATTTCAATGGTAAATATAATTTTTTTCCTCTTGTAATTTGGGAAATGAGACACAGAATGATGAGGTGACATGCACAGTGTCACAGAAGGTCAGTGACAGTATGGAGAAGAAATTCTGGAGTTCTAGTTCTAGTTCTTCAGGCAGGGCCCCACCTGGCTCATTGTGTCTTCTCCTGACTCTGAATTCAGTCTTCTTTTTCTGGATGTTATACCCAGGTGCTACCCAGGGATAAACCTGCCAGATAGGTCTGGCATTGATGTTACATTTTGGATATTGATGAATTGTCGAATTTCCTCCTGTACGCTCCTGAGCACTTTGACTCTAGGGTACAGAGGTACAACTGATTGTTTTACTGACTGAAGTCAGAGTTTGTTGGATCACAAATAGAAACCTTTGCACACATTCTTCATCCTTTCTTTCAGTGAAGAGAAAGTGGTTGCCAAAATCCTTGAGCAGGTGGGTTCATTAGGAGAGCTGATCTTCGCTTGCTCTGGTGGTACCACCATTTCTAGATGCGTGATCATACTTTTAAATCTTCTCCAAACTGTTTGCTTAATGTGACAGCAAACAGAGGAGAATTGATTTTGATCAAGGTAACAGTTCTTTTAAAACGGTTCTCAAATGCAGAGGATATAGGTGGATAGACATGTTCTATGCAGAGATCAGGACTGAGAATTCAGTCTTTTTTTAGAAGAGACTTTTGACAGTATTTGTTGTAACTATTGCAGATATGAATACCAGAAAGTGGAATTTCCTGCTGGAGGATTACCCCAAACTAAGTGAGTAGCTGCGTTTCTCCAGTGAGGGAGATTGTGTGTGGGGGGCAAATGAATTCTAAGTCCATTTCTTCTTTATTTTCACTCTGGAAACACAAGTTGCTAGTGAACCATCAGGCCAGTGTCTTCCTGTTTTGTCAAACATTTACACTGTTTGCCAAGACTCAAACCTTTATTAATGCGTTATTCATGACAGTGCTTTAGGGGCCCATTGGGAGGGCTGCTTTAGATTTTGACAGATTCTGAGCTGAGTTTCTGTACCATTTCTTAGAGCATGGGTGTATTTACTATCACAAAGCTATTTTTATTGCCTATAATCTAAAGCATCTTTACTTGAACTATGGAGGAGAATGGATTCCTATCTTCCCACTTGCCACATTTGAAGAGATGGACATGGTGGCTGCCAAGCCTACCTGTCCTTACAGAAATTCTGTCAAAGTGACTCATTTTAGCTGTCTTCCCCTTACCCTCAGTTCCAGCCCACTTTGCACCATTTTGTATGAATATCAATTCATAAACTGTCACAGCAAGCTTAGAAAACAAATATGTATCAGGTAGTTTCACTTCTAATTCCTTAAGCAGTGTGCATGATGTTCCGCTAGTTCATTTCACATATTTCAGCAAGTTTGGTTTTCAGGTCAGAGCACTAGGTTTTCAAGTCAGATGATGACCTCTGTAACAACCAGATCACCCACAGTTACAGATAGGTTCTGTCTAGCTGCTTTTGTTCAGCCTCATATGTTACTGCTGGTAATAATGGCTTTGCAGGCAGTACAGAACTACTAAGTTTTTAATTGGTATATGCGGCAGGTTAGAATTGGGGTTGCTTCCACAGATGAATTGATTCTGAGACAAATGAGAAGAGCTGGTTTCTCTTGCACAAGTATGTAGATCTGCTTGAAGCAGAGGCATTTTTGAAGCTGAATTTCTTACTCTACTGAAATGTTTTGGTGCTGTTTGGATGCTTAAAAGAAAGCTTAACATGAAAAAGCTTTTTAAGACAGCATGATATTTTTCCTGGCAAGTGGAATCAAAGCACACAGTGTTGCTACAGCTTACGTTTCTTGGTAGAAGCTGGTTAGCAGACTCAGAATGACAAAATGGGTAAGGTTGAAAGGGAGCGCAGTGGGTCATCTGGTCCAGCCTCCCTACTCAAGCAGCATTATCCCAGAGCACAAGGCACAGGAGCGCACTTGGATGGTTCTGGAATATCTCCAGTGAGGCAACTCATTCCAGTGCTCAGTCACTGCACAGTAAAGAAGTTCTTCCCCATGTTCAGGTGGAACTTCTGTGCATCAGTTTCTGTCCGTTGCTTTTTGCCTTTATGTACCTGTGTAATGCTGCTGAAACTGTGACTTGCTGAACTGAAATACAGAACAGTGTTTTGGTGTTCTGTTTTTTTTAAATAGATGCAACTTTGCAGAATAATCCAGTTTCCGCAGCATGCTTCTAGCACATCTGCTTCTTGGGTTTTTATGTTTATTAAAGTTTATAGAGTGCTTTGAGATGAATAACATTACACAAGTCCTAAGTATTATAACTATTATTTATCATCCCAGTCGGCATGCTGTGTTTGCCTTGGTGCTCATGTGAGGGTTTGTGGCTGTGGAATTTGGTTGGGGTAAGTTTCAGAAGGATAATAAGCCGGGTGCTCTATGCACATCCTTAGGAAGAGTGAGTGTTTCCGAGCTGAAATGCTGTTTCTCGGAGTAGTTTTTCTCCAGCATGGGCTCCTACTTCCATGGGATACCAGAGTGTTTAATAATTGAATAAGTGCATGCTTCTATGATGCATGTCTTAATAACATTAGTAATGGTTTTAGGGCTGAAAGCCATGTGGTGGGGCTGTGTAGGAATGCCAGGTCTTGAAAACAAGTGAGTGTGTTGTGGAGGAGAATGTTATGAAACTGCAGGGTTGGAATGCTGACAGGCCCTGATTTTGATGGGTGCTGATGATCGCTCACAATTTGGTCAAAAGGCCTTTCATACATGCAAAGGGCGTGATCCTGTAGCATGTGCCAGGCAGTCTGAGCAGATACATCCCCTCCCAATCTGTCATAAGCTTGGTCATGCTGGCTGGCAGTTGTATACATTACATGAGGTATTCAGAATACCATGGATTTGGGGAAAGGAAAAAAAAAAAAATCTGTGAATCTTGCAGAGTGTAATTTGTGAGGGCATTTGAGGATTCTAGCACGTGCCTTTCAGAGGAACACCATTTGCTTTGTTGCCTGTTCATTTGCCTACATCAAAATTAAAAAAAGAGAATTTAGAAAGGCTGGTTGCCATTTCCAGCAGAGAGGTCTGTTAGCTGGGAACTGTTTGTAGAGGTTAATGTCTCTTTGCCTAGTTGCTCAGTCATCTTTATATAAAGGTCACTTCACTAAAAACTGTCTGTTGGATGAATCATGCTGGTGGCAGATATATCTTAATCACTCTCCCAGCTCATGTACAGAACAATAGCAACAGAATTATCAGTGAGCAAATTGTAGCAATTATGCTAACATGTAGCTCAGTCTGTGAGTGTAATAACAAGCTTGTGCTCTTCTTCGGGTGGAGAGAGTTCCTGCTATTGAAGAAGTATAAATTAAGCTGGAGAGTTAAAAAAGTTTGGTCATTGCCCAACCACAAATGGAAATCTTTTCATATGTATATTTCTTGGAATTGCTTTCCCCCTTTATATGGCAGGGGTCCATCCTGCTGTTTTCCTCTTGGAGATAACTGAAACAAAAATACCTAACTGAATTCTGGTGCATTTACTGCTAGTATAGTGAGTTCTTATTTTAGTTGTTTTTCCAAGCGGGTTTTTTTGTCTTCTGGACTTCATATACCAATCGACTACTAAATAAAAAAGGAAGTTGCTTCCTGCAATGAAAATCTGTGCATCTGCATTTGTGTTCTTAGTGTAGAGGTGTTTTTCCTTTCATAGTCATTGGACAAAAAATTATTAAGTATGTTTTCCTGGTTACAACTCACTGCATTGTAAACCGGCATTTATTTTCATAGAAATTAACTGTTGGATTAAAAAGAAACACTTTTATTTTGGGGGGGATGGGATAGAGAGGCTGCTGGAGGAGACTAAAATAAAGTTGTCCAGGAGGAGAATTGGCTAGATGCTGTGATTGTTGTGATGCATGGGTTGAAAAGATGAAGGCTCCGAGGTCTTGGCATAATGGGTGCTGGGATCCCTTTAGTCCAGCTGGGAAGGTAAAGTTGTGAGGCTTCATGGGTGAAAGAACAGTAGTATTGAGGAACTGAAGTGACAGGCTGTGAGCTGGTTCTGGCCTGTAAGCTGCTGCTGTCCAGGAGAACAGCAGTGGCCACCAGCTGAGCAGGGAGCTGTTGTTCCTGAAGCATGGCTGTTGGAGTGCTGCTGCTGCTGGTACAAGAGCTGTTTCTCTGAGTCTTGAGGTGCTTCCTGTTTTCTTACCCAAATGTGGTAAACAAGGGTGGTAAAGTGGAGGCAGAACCCAACTGTGTGAATCTGGGGAAAAGGAGGAGAAGAGAGTTTTCAAAATGGAAGATGAATGATACTCTCTCAGTAACTGTCTTGGGTCACTCCTGATGATCTCGGCACGGTGGAAACCTCAGAGGTACAGAATCCCAAGATCAAGATAAAGATGCCCCTGCCTTCTAGACTTCAGAAACTCTTTTGTTCAAATCTGTACTTTCATTTCTGAGTAAAGTGTGCCCTAAGCTGCCCTCAGCATGAATAATCCAGCTCCAGCTGTATTAGTAGCAATCATCTCTGAATGATGGCATCAGTTTCAGTTTTTTTATAACCAAGTCTAAGTACGAGGGGAGGAGATGTGATTCATCATGTAGTTCTGAAATAGACTTTAAGGAAGAGGCCAGGCTAACACCTGTGCAGGATGCCATGATTTCTGTGAGCTGTTTCAGGATAGGAAATGATACTGTTGATGAGGTTGAGGGTTGTGTCCTGACATCCATAATGGAAGTTGTGTGTATGTTGTCCATTCAGATAATAAACTGCTCTGTTCTTTGCAGTGGAAGTGTTACTGAGCCTCGTGTCCATAGAAGTGGAGCCACTGCCCGAAGCAGTAATTAAGACCTTTGCTGCTCATCTACAGAGTTCTCCATCACAGACAGACATTCCTGATGCTGACCTTTCAGTAGTGGACTCCAAAATTGTGACAAGCCTCATGCCCTTTCAGCGGGAAGGTGTGAAGTATGTCATTTTTGCATACTGTTAAGAGCTAGTCCTTGTCTAGAATTGTGTAGTTTATATTGGTGCCCAGGTTGCCTTCTCCTCCATGGAGGGTTCTGCATTTTTCTAGAGTCTGGGTCTGTTATACTTTGGCACTCTGGGCTTTTGATTGTTTGGTATAGTATGGTTTGTTTGGGAATTTTTTTTTTTTGGTGGATTTTTTTGAGTGACACATCTGTTTTATTTCTAGATAGAGTTCATCATGAGTCAGGTAGAAAGTAGTATTTTTCTAGTCTAAAAAATTGTTCAAATGATACATCTCTGATCTGCCTCTTGTGATTCAGTATGTACATAATTGTCATATGATTTTTAATTGCTTTTTTCCAAGTATGTCTCTTCTGTTGTTGTTTTTTGAATATTAAATACGCATGGGAAGGGACCAGGAAATGGGACCCAGGCCCCAAAAGATTTAAAATAACTAATTATATGTACGGATAAAAATTTAAATGTCCCTGTTCCCATCATATATGATCATTAGTTGTTGATTTCAATATGCAGTCCAGGACGGTCTGTACTTAATGGCCTTAAATTGCTTTTGTTTTTAATAATAATTTCTTAGCTCAGCCAGAATGAACTCTGGAACACAATGTGAGTAATATCATGGAAAGAATGTGCTTTAAATAACTGTAAGGTCTTGAGACTACTTCTCATATGAAATCAAAGTCTCTAAGGACTGGGCTGAACCACTCTGTTCAGGAGCTTCCAAGCTTTGAGAGATTTGTGGGAGTTGCTCACTTGTATGAAGAGTAAGGGAGAAAATTCAGGTTTACTGCAGAACCCAGATCACTTCCAGGTGATCCACATTAGAGGCTTGGTCATGACTTGTGCTCATCTTGGTTGCCAGATAGTAACCCATTTCTTGACTCCTCTTTCCCTCTCTATTTTCCTCAGTTTTGCAATTTCGAGAAATGGACGTTTGCTCCTCGCAGATGACATGGGGCTGGGCAAGACCATCCAGGCCATCTGCATTGCTGCCTATTACCAGCAGGAATGGCCCTTGCTGGTGGTCACTCCTTCTTCTGTGAGGTTTACGTGGGCAGAGGTACTGTGAGCTTGGGCATGTGCACGTGGTCAGTAAAGAGCCTGTGTGATGGTTAGACTGTATTGTGCTTTGCAAAAATTAAACTTCTAAATGTATTAAGGCAAAGAAACAAAAGACTGTACTGATTTAGAAACTTGATGGTGGGAAATTGCTTGGCATTGACTGTGTCGTATATGCCTATTTTCTGTTTTATTGGCTGATTTTCTTTTTGTAGTCCAGCCGATACGTTGGGAAGAGGGAAAACTAGAGGAAGTATCTCCTCTGACCCTGTGTTAGGTTTGTTCCTGCAAGTCACTTGGCTCCAAGGGGGCATTTGACTCATCAGTGTCAAAGAGAATAGTTACATTCAAGCAATTGTCTTGTATTTGAGCCCATCGTAGCAGTATTTGCCAGTTCTTTGGCTGGAACAGAGGCCCGGATGCTGGGATTCTCCATTTTGTTCAAAAGGCCCCATTTTCATCATCATCATTAAGTGTCTGTCATAATATGTCTTTTGGCCTGTCCAGTATATGCTGCTGACTCCTCTGAGTCCTTTATTAATGTTGATCAAAGCCCAAGGAAGCTTGTATGGTTGAGAAATGTATCTTGAAATAAATCACTGCCAGTGTTTGTACACTGAGGGTGTTGGATTGCGATGGACTAGTGAAATGTTCACTGTGGGAGCAAAAGGTGAGCCAGAGGCTTTAGGTCAGCAAACTCTTTGCAGAGAAGGAGGAGATGGGAGTTTACCTTTTCCTGGAATATTGCATTGATGAGAAAAGTATTGATTGGGATTTGCTGGTTTTGTGCTGTAACCAGCTTGTTAGAGCATCTTGATGTGTGTTTTAATATCCAGTAGTGCAACAAAAATCAGGATGAAAAGAAAATAAAGTTGTTTATTGAAAAAGCGAGTGATGCTCATCATACTTGAAATCTCAAGGTCTATAGACTTCTGGGACGACAGGGGCCAGGTTTCCTGAAGTATTGGGCAACTACAAATAAACTTCTACATTCTGCTTCAACAGATTTAAGAAATATGAGGCATTTTTGTTTGATTGTTTTTGGGTCTTTTTTGAGTGCTTGATTTCTTCCTTCCCCTACTCCCGACTGCCCAGGAGGCTCTTGTGGGAGGTGTTTTGTTAGGACATTTTCTGTAGAGATTTGGTTGATTTTTGAGTATGTGATGGATGCAGATGTAAGAAAAATGTGTCACAGAAATTCAGAAGGTGAAATTATAGTCTGTAATCTACTCAGTTCGTTCTTGCACAGATGTGTTTTACTGTAATGGTAGAAGCTTTTGTGGTGTCTCTGGAACCAAACTGGCAGAAATTTTCTTCATCTTAGAGTTATCAGTGTTTTATTTTGGCTTTCTGTGCTCAGGCCACTGGGTGACTTTATAGTCAAGGTGCCATAGGAAGCTGGTGGGAAGGGGCGAGGTACTCTTAGGTCAGAAGTGTTACACCCATGTGCATTTGGAGTTCAGCATTGAAACTTAAATAATTAACAGGGCAGTTTCATAGCACTTCTTGTGGACTAAGGTCAGCATCCTGTGAGAAATTCAGGATCAATTTTATGTGTAAATTAGCCATATAGCCTTTATAAAAGGAGAGCGCAGTACAGTTGGAGCTTCCAGATAATTTCCTTTTGCTGCCACCTTTGTCTTAAATGATGACGACATACTTTTTTGGTTGGTATCTAACCTTGCCTGCATGATGGCTCATTTTGGTTGTGGTGCTTTCAGTAAGTGGAGAGGGATAGTTAATTGTTACTTGCTGAGAAATGTGAGAAGCTCACATTTAACAACTCCTGCTGCTGCATGAGGTTGCTGAACTGTGGAATGATTGTGGTTGGGGGATTTCAACAGGCAAAGCTCAGAGAGACAGAGCTGCCATTTCTCCTCACCATTTGGTTACATTTCTGTAGGGACCAGATCCTTATGGGCCCAGCCAGTTTTCTGCAGAGTAACATCAGCAGGACTCAATTGTTGCAGAGAGCTTGGTGTCACTGGGGACAAAATTACAAGAGAAATGGTGGGTGGTCTGGCTAACAGATGGGTTTGGGGGTGGATAGCTTGCTCTGGTGTGTGGAGCATTTCAAGAGGTTGATTGAATGACTACTACCACATGTATTTCAGCTGCTGTCATAGAGCAGCTGGTGTGTTGTCAACTTGATCTTTTCATTTTGTTTGGGTTTTTTTTTCTTTTTTTTTTGGGAGGGGGGTGGTTTTTTTGGTGGACTTTTTAGGAAAAGGAGGTAGGGGAAAAGTTTTGTTGATCTGGGTGAGTTGTACTTCACCCTCACCGTGGAGTAAACATTGCTATACTGATAGATGTTTACTGCTCAGAAGTCTGTGTTTCATAACCTTAGGTTTCCTTAGGTTGAGTGGGAAAACTAAATTTCCCTCTAAGCAGTGGTCACAGCATTCTCTGGCTCTGAGCATAGCAGGTAACTTTGTCAGGAAGTTTTGCACATTTCTACTACAGATCAGATTTTTTTGTTTGTTTTATTGGGGTTTTACTGGGGCTGGTTTTTTGTTTTTCTTTTGTTTGTCCTTTTTTTTTTTTCAGTAAGAAGAAAGAATAGGGTTTGAGCTCTCCTTGCTGTGTAAAGTAGATGTTGCCTTATAGCCCGACTTCTGTTCTTGATGTTCCCATTACCAGGGAGGTTGCCATGGGAAAGCTGCTTACCCTTACTGTGCTCCCAGGTGATATCTAATGGTGGGTGGGGTGGCTCCATGTTCTAACTCTTCATGGGGATGTTCTCTGGAGTGCTTTGGGATGTTGACAGAGAAGATAAGCACCAGAATGCAGTTAATTTCTTTCCTCTTCCTCCAGGCATTTCACAGATGGCTTCCATCCTTGAGTCCAGGAAGCACCAATGTCATAGTGAGTGGCAAAGACAACCTAAGAGGAAGCTTGATCAACATCATCAGTTTTGATCTCCTCAGCAGGATGGACAAGCAACTTAAGAGCACATTCCAAGTAGTTATTGTTGTAAGTTGTACATGAAAATTTTCAAGTTAAATGTATGCTGTAAATAGGGTAGCCTCTGTACAGCAAAGAAGTGTGAAGTGGGCCTTATTTAGGACTGAAAGTATCTTGTAATTGTGGCTGTGTTCACAGCTGTCTTCATGAGTACAAGCATGAGGTTTCTCTGAAACCTTTTGAAATAGCTATTAGAGTTTAACTCCCTTCTGATTCCTAAGGCTGTGTTTTCACTTTTACTGGTTATGGTGCCTCTCTGATTTCATTGTGCTTGGTCATGTCCTCTGCTGGAGAGAAAAGTGTTTAATGTGGTGTGTCACTACAATAGTCTTGGAATTGTATCTTCTTACGTCTTGGACTTCAGGGTGGTGTTAGTGTTTATCCAGTAAACCAGATAACCTCTCAACATCAAGTATGTGGGTAGAGCATCAAAAAATCTCCCTTAGCTTGTGTTCCACTGACAATCTGCACTAAGCCTTCTTTGATCACTTGTATCATTTCTTTGGTAAATTACTTCAAATTCCAGTTTTTATCTTTTTACAGAGCTACAGTAAATGGCATTTTTCTGGATTTCGGTTACTAAAAATTCAAAACATTTAGTGTTTCAAATCCAGCTTGGATCAATAGAGAGCAGAAGTGTATATGTAGCTTACTATGAGTGTTTGATGTTCTCAGTCTAGTTTTCAGCAGACATATGCACCTGTCCAAAGATCATGGAAATTGGAACATAACAATCTTTTTGTTTCTCAGCATCAAATAGGAATGTGGTAGTAGATGGCATTCTTTGGAGACCAACCTACTAATGGGGGAACTGATCTTTTTCATTTTTATGTTTCTTCTCCTACATGCTCTCTGACAAAACATTCTGTCAAAGTGGAAATGCAGATTATTATTTTGTAGGCTTGAGGCTTACTGTCTTGGAACTTTTAACGAGCCCTGAACTGGCAAATGTTCTTTCTGTGTGTTTATGTGTTGAAATTTGGACCCTGTGTAGGTTTTTACAGATGAGAGTAGTCCTACTGAGTGCTGAGCTTTCCTGGCTTTTCCTCCAGTCCTCTTTTGGTGGCTGGGAAAATTAATGTAGTTTATTTATTATTTAAGAGGGAGAAGGGTATGCCTGAGAGGTTAAGCAGTTGCATTGTCTTTGCATGCTTGTTTCTACACACGTGAAAACGTAAGAATATACCTTTGGAGGGTGCCAATTGCTTTTTGTGTCTTAAGTTCTGCCTTACTGCAGCAGTAGAAGTGAAGCCCATTTGAGGGTGATGTCTGAAGTAAGAGACTATTACCCACCTGGTGAGAGCCCTATCAGCAGAACAGTTGGATCTTAACTAGATTTCTTTTTTCCTTATCATTTGCATTAACCCCTTATTAAGGGTACTGGCACTGTATAAGCCTCCTATGTTTGCTGCATTTAAAAGATACATAGGGGCAAATGAGCAGCAGTTACGGAAATAATGTTCTTCTTTCTCCTTCCCTCTCCAGCCCCCTCTGCTCATTTTTTTTTGGTGTTCATTTATGATTCATGCCTGCAAGGTTTGATTTTTGTTCCGTTTGATTGCAGCTGCAGGTTTGAATGCAAGAAGCCTGCTACTCTGCATCCTTTTTGTTTAGATTTTGATGTGACTATCCCAATGCCTGAAATGTCCTCTGAATGAGAGGCTTGTAATACTAGATAGCTGAGGATACTGGGAGTTT
Source organism: Platysteira castanea (assembly GCA_013397175.1). Lineage (NCBI taxonomy): Eukaryota > Metazoa > Chordata > Aves > Passeriformes > Platysteira > Platysteira castanea. Next base: position 1,689,942 of record VYXC01001380.1, read on the forward strand.
GTTCTGTAACCTGCATTTGGACTATGGATCCGAACTGACTTTGCCTTCATGCTTGTTTTGTTTCAGGATGAATCTCATTTCCTGAAGAACACAAAAACTGCACGCTGCCGAGCTGCCATGCCTCTACTCAAGGTGTGTATGCTGGGTGCCAAACCTCTAACTGCTAATGTCAGGCTCCCGGGGCAGTGTTGCTGCACTTACCAGGTTTAGGAGCCAGCAGCTGAATTCCTTTGGTGTGCACAGGGAAATCCGGGTGATAGGGCAGATCCAAGAGTGAAATTTGGCTTTACCACTTGTTTCCATACAAATACTAGATGGGAAAACCTAACAAAACAACTTCAAAAACTCCCTCGATATAATTGTGGTACTGCCACTGATGAGTTCTGTGGTGGCAGGGAAAAGGGAATGTCAGTACTTAATAAATGTAGTCAGGGAGAGTAGAAGGAATAAAGTGGTGTCAAAATAGCTTGTTAAATGAAAATAATCATTATCAGTTACTTCTTGGCACACAAATCACTGCTGTATGTCAGAATGACATTGCCTGGGGCCTTCCCTGGCTTTGGTTTAGGGCTCTAGTCTGTTACTGCAGGCTTCCAGTGTATTTGTGTGGCTGGGGCTTAGGAGCATTCCTGCTGGTCACAGAACAGAACTACTGGGAAATGGCAGAATGGGAGGTTAGCAGGACAAGTGGCCCACAGAAGGGAGGCAATAGTCAATTATGAGATACCAGGAGAGATGTAAATTCTAATGTTTGCTCCTTGTCCTGGGATCGAAGAATCAAACTCTCCCTGGTAGCCTCTAACAGATACAGATTTAAGTTATGGGTAATTTCCAGACACTGCAGGGTCTGTACATTAGAAGAAGGTAAATGTAGTTCCTCTTCAGCAATTAATCAGCAAGTATGTATAAAGAGAAGATTTGATCTGTGATGGCTTTATAGCAACCAGCTTTAATACACAAGATTCTTAATGGCAAGCTGAAGGTGGTTGTCCTTGAATAACTTGGTTGTTCTCCTTAAAGGCCTGGCTCATGTCTTCTCTTGGTTTTCAAATCAATTCAGGCTTTTAATGTTTGAAAAGTAAGTAGGAGGTCCAATTCTATGAGCAGTTTGAAATACAATAATTAGGGTGTATGTCTGAAAATCGTGGAAAATAACAAATTTGTCTGGTTGCAAAATGCTCAAAAAGCAGCGTCATCCTTTGCTACTTGAAGCTTTGTAAGGATCAGCTTGTCAAAATTATTTGCAGGCTGCAAGATATGAGAGTGAAAGATGGTAGCTGTTAGGCAGAGGTTAATTGCCTGTATGCACTTCCTGAGAATTTACAGTTTTATGCTGTCACATCACTGGTCTTAAAGAATTGAGACCTGATGCTTCTGAAACTGAATTTCAGTCTTCTGAAAGCATTAAGAGTTTCATGTTCATATTGTGCATTATCTCACGTGCAGTGAGTGTGCAGTACCAAATGTTTTGTGTTAGATGTCCAGGTAAATTCTGTTTGCCTGCTTGCTAACTAAAATTTCGGAAGTATTTGCTTTAATAGCTATTTTTCTTTTCTCCTTGCTTTCCAACATAGGCATTTTGCCTTAAAACTGTCCCCTTTGGCAGCTGTGTCTTCAGCTCCTAGTGAGTGATGCTGTGGTCACTACTGGCACAACACATCACACCAATGTTTTTGTATTTGAAAGAACTGCCAAAATATCAGGAGCTTTCATCACTTGAATACTGAATTTAATGACTATACAATGTGATATTTATAGTAAGCAGCCAGTGGGGTAGAAACAGGAGTATTTTCATTATTTCACATGGTACCTTGAAATTATTGAATCAGAGGTGTGTCTAAACATGCTGCTGAGGATAATATTCTTGTTCTTGCCTTCTCTATGTTAAAAGGATTTGAGCAGTAGTAGGGCTCTTAGAAGAGACCAGAAAAAGATGTAACTGTAGGCAAGTCCTTGATAGCTAACCTGCTTCTAGCTCCTCAGTCCCTACCTTAAGGTCACAGTGTGCAGCTGGGCCAGTGCTGTAACCAGAGCCCCTGGAGCTAACTCATGCCTTGTTTGTCTACCTTCTAAGCATGGCCACTTCTGTTAGCATTCTACTACTTTAAATATCTGAAATTGCCATAGTTGCTTATATTTCCTATGAGGATCTCAATGTCCTAAAGCATAAAAGCTTGAACTGACCTTTAGGGACAGAAAAAAAAAATTTACTTAAGAAATGTGATCCTTGGTCCTTACATGCTACAAAGATATATGAGTCTATAATAGCACTGGACAGATCTAAGTTAAAATGTTTTGGAGACAGAGATGTTTCTGTCACTTCCATCTGTACTTAATTAATTCTTCTTATCTCAATAGAAACTGCTCTTTTGACTTCTCCATTTGAATAATAAATAAAATACATAAGTTGTTGCAAGTGTTTATACAGAACTTCACGATAATCGGATTAAATCAGTATGTTGCTAATAAAGATGACTTACCTTGAATATTAATTTCTAATTTGTCTTGTCAGACAACCAACCTGAATCTCCACCTCTGAAATTGTTAGATCATGGTTACAGCATTTAAAGCCTTATTTTAGTTTTAATATCGGGCATTGGCTGATTTTCAAAATGAAGTGGTGTTTTTAGCCATTCAGTAATAATTCATCTTTTCCTGCTCTCTTGTATATATTGCAGAGCAAGTGTGGTATGGAATTGTCAAGCAAAGCCATGTATTAAACATGTCACCAAAGTCTGTCAGTTGGGAATTCTTAGTCTTTTTTTAATATTAACAAAAGCCGCAAATTTTGTGTGTGCGGCACTCAGTATCTTTTCTGATGTACTTAGCTACTACCCTGACAGAGATACAGAAAAGTTTTACTTGAGACAGAGGAAGAAATTTTACAATGGCTGGATGTATGCAGTGGCTGTGCTCGCTGCCTCATGGCTTGCCCCAGGTTGTCATTAGTTTAGAGTAAATATATAGACATGTTATACCAAATTTACTGTTAGTGGATAGAACTTTGAGAGGAACTTAAAATTGCATCAACAGTAAGATAGGGTGAAATAGCAGCAGCAAGATGTTTAGGCCATATTTCTTACTCCCTTCATGTTCCAGTGGATGTGCAAACTTGTGGGTGTGCAGACTTGTACATGGGGGAGAATGCTCTGCCTACGTGGAAGCAGGTGGCAGGGTTTGCACACAGTCTGTGTGCATCCCTGCAAATTTACGGAGGAGGATGGATTGAAAGCTGTAGTAGGAAACAGTCCTTTGATGTTTGGCAAAAATCCTGCTTTTAGTCAGCCAGCTTTCACACTGGCAGGTCTGTGCTGGCAGCTGCCTGAGATTTGTCCCCAGCTGCAGCACCTCTCACAGTACTCAAGAGCTAGAGGTTGCTGTGTTCAAAGTGGCCTTTGTGTCTTGTTTCCGTGCACATCAGTGAGAATAGCTTCATAGTGCTGGGCTTTGGCTGAGTCACCAAAAGGCCTGGTTAGGCCTGGCATGTCCTTGCCCCTAATTCAAAGCTGTGGCAATTGGTAATAGGACATACTTGTCATCTTTCTGTTTTCTGTAGTCTCTTGTTTGGGACTAAGTTCTCCTGGTTGTACTGACAGTACTGGTTGTTCCCTTCACCTCTGCCCTGCATCTGCTTCCCTCAGAGACAGAGTGTCAATAGTATTACACTTCTTTTAAGCATTTTGTTTTTTCCTTCTAAGGTTAGACTGGCTCAGAGACGTAAACATGGGAGAGGGAGTACACATACTACCCTTACCCTTAAAACAGCAAAGCCTCAGGGATGTAGATGGAGAAGGAACAAACAAAACAGAAGTTTTTCACTGATCTGTAGTGGGATCTCTTGGGGACCAGAGTGGAAAAGATTCTACCTATTTTCACTCGCCAAAGTGTTGCATGGTCTTTATTCTTCTGGAATTGCATGGAGTACTGCAAGGCATGGAAACTAGGGAAGGTCCCAATGGAAGATGGATGAGTTTTTTGGAAGTGGAGAATTGTACTGGAAACTGAGAAATAAAAGGTACTATCTAATTAAAAATTCCAGTGGCGTTAAATGTTCTTACACTCTTTGTGCTCTCTACGAGCATTGCTCTCCAACACGTTGGTAATATTACTAATTTGATTGTTCCATTGAGCTGCTGTTTCAGTTAATAGTCTGATGCACACCCTGATGTTTGCCGGGTTAAAGGTCTTTGGTTTTGTTATGGGAGCCCAAATACACTGTGTGGCTGGAATCTAAACCTTCTGTGCTTGTTGCCATAGAGCAGCTTAAAAATAGTGGAGGGAAACAGGTCCATGCTGACGGTAGAAGGTGAGGAGGGAACGCAAAAATTTCTATTTCTGTTGGGAAATAAACAGCAGCGGTCTTTAGGTGTTACAAGTCTGTATGGACTACATAAATAAACCTTTCCTTATTGTCACCTACTGAGAGGAGGAACTTCATCTTGAAACTGAAGAAGCTGTGGGCCCTCAGGGCTTCATCTTCAGATCTGCTCTTACCTTCTAATTTCTTTTCCTTCTTGAAATAGGAAGGCAGTTTAATTTGCTTCAGTCATAGCTTATCACTGCTGTTTGACACACATTGTCTGTCTAGATGTCATTTAACAATAGGGAAAAGTATTTATATTTTTTGGAATAATTACTGTAGGATCATCTTATGAAATACAGAGCTCTATCTCTTGCCCAAGTACAGAAACAGACTTCTCAAAGCAGCTGCTACTCTTCCCCTTTATCACCTCTTCTATTTCATCAGGTGATTATTTTATTATGGTCCTTCTCAGATTCTTCATTTTGCAGGATAAGCTATTCTTAAGCTAAGCATTTCAAAATGACACTGTAAGCAAAAACTGGGGACATGAGTAATTGTACAGCCAGAACCAGCCACACTTATATTAAAAAGTATGTCAGTCTGTTGGCATATGGCAGAGCTCATGCTGTGAAATTCATTTAACACAGAGACAGTCATTGTATGTTAATGAGTCTCTTTGCATGTTCAATTATTTGTTTGTCATATAACCCCTCCGCCTTGCCTACTCCCCTCTGAATCGTTGGTTGTTGGGTCTTGACCTCTAAAGTAAGTGCCATAATTTCATAAATTATTCTTTGACTTTCAAAAGTGACATCTGTAAATGTTCTCTCAGCTGTGGAATTAATTCTTGCTGGTGTATTCTGTAATGCTACAAACCCACATTTGTCTTAGGCTACTTAGTAAATGAGAACTGCAGACTAGGTTCTCATTTACTAAGACCACCAGCTCCATGAACTTCATGCCTAAATGCAGCTGAGCAGCTAATGTTAGTTCTTCTATGTGGAAATATGTATCAATTGATTGCAGATCTGATTTTGCTAGAAAGTCCTTTCTGACTCCTGCAATCTTATTTTCTGTGGTGTTACTTTATATTATTGTTACAGACCTTTGAAGAAAGAAACTACGTGCTTTGTCTTGACAGCAGAGAAGGTTCAGCAGGAAACAAGAATTAAGCAGTGATCAGGAGAGACTTCTCTGCAGGAGCAAATCTTTATTGGCATCTATTCAAAATGAGTTGCCACTAGAAAAAGAAATGGGAATCAAAGCCATTTCTTTCATCCAGAATTTAAGTCAGCCTTCAACACTTGGAAATTTGTCGTCCTAGGAGCTCTTCTTGTCTTCTGTTCTTTCTTGAGCTCCATCTGTCATGGGTTTTAAAACTGAAAGGGACCTTTGGGATAATGAGTTAGACCACCTATGTTCCATGAAATTTTCTGGAATTAATTTCTGAAGTTCTTCACAGCTGTTGTAGAGTTAGTGTCTTTTGGGGTTTGGTTGGTTGGTTGGTTTTGTTGTTGTTGTTTTTATTGGGTTTTTTTTTACTTTTCAGTTTGCTTAAAATGGTTAATTAGAAGACACGTCACAGCCCTTGGTAAGAGCTTGCGGTGATTGCATACCCTGTCTGTTCAGATATAAGTTACACACAGCAAAGTAGCAGCTGGACAAGTTTAGAGTTCATATAACCTGTAACTTCATCATCCTGTCTTTTGACACCTATTTCAGGATTGGGGAAGGAGCCTGACTAAAAGCTGTGATTACTGGGGAATTAGTGTTTCAGCCTTATCTTGTGCAGCTTCTGGGGAACACCCCCTGAAGAGGAAGAGCCTTGAGAACAGCATAAACCCTTTCAACACAGTTGGGTTTATGTTGCATTTCTTATGTCCCTGGTCTGTTTTGAGTGTTCTTGCTTTAGCTTGATCCAGAATTTTCTTACATGAGATGTCTGTAATCCTGTGACCTTCATGTTTTGCCTTTTCTGGCAGTTGCATTCTGTTGGTCCATGAGGAACAAGTTTAATTTGGAGATTTCTTGCACTTGCGGGACTTGCTTGTCTTGCATTTCCGCAGATTTCTCAGCGTAGTGCCAGTTTCCTCCTCAAAGGCTTCTGCAAGGTGTCAGGTATTGTCTAGGTTCTGTTCAGTTGTCCTCTAGTGTTACCTTAACTTAAAAAAATTACCTAATTTCTGCTTGATCACTGTTTCCTCATGGGATCTGGTATTTCTGGTCTCTGTGACTCCTTCGTCTTTTGAGTAGCATAGGCACCTCTGTCTTGTGCAAACTAACTCTTACCTTCTGACACGTTCAAAGGTTTGACCCCTCTGCTTACTTAGATCAGTAAATATCCTGCTTTTTTAAATGTTCATGGGAATTGTCTCATCCTGGTGGTGATCACATTTCCCTCTTATCTGTTTAATAGGGATTATTGGAGAAGGCAAGTCCCACCTTGATCACAACCTATATATAAATAGCTGATAGAGTCTTGAAATAATTTCCGGAACTCTTTTTCCACCAGATTTGGTTGGTAAGTGGATGAAATAGCTGAACAGATCTAAGTGACTTGTTGATCTCAGTAAAATGATAAAAGAATTTAATTTTCTTTTTCATTTAAATGTGAATGAGCTGTTGGTACAGATGTCACTCAGCAATCTCTTTGTTATTTTAATGAACCTGCATTAAACCATGCAGGAAATTGCAAGGCACGTGTAATTTAACTACAATATGTGAATTTACAGCAGTAGAAATTCATAGCTTTTATCTAATAACAGAATTAGGTAATAGCGGAGGTATGAAGGTAGAAGTGCATCTTGGAGACTTTAATGTCTATAGTGTAATTTTTTCCCCTTCTTCTTGGGAGCACCTACTTTAGATGCAGGTTTTTCACCCTCTTCCTGTCTCCCCTACAACACATTTTACAATCTTCTTAGATGATTTGTATTTATTCTCTCATGTTCTAGCATCCAGCCAGCTGTGCCTGCACTCACCGTCGGCTGTCAGAGCTTCTTCTGGCCCTGTTTCAGAGAGCGTCATTTTTTTTCTTCTTGCTAGTATAATTTTTTTTAATAATGAACAAAGTAAGAAAAAAATCCTTCTTCTTTGTATCTCTTCTGCTTTTGTGAGAAAGATAGTGTGCTTGTGGCTTGCTATGGCAGGTTTATTATGAGAGAATTTATTTTGGAGATGGGGATGTACCTGAGAGGATGTGTCATTTTCCTCTGATAGCTAATGCCGAATGAAAAGTTGAGCCAGGTGTAAGATATTAACATGTCTAGTGGGTAAATGCTGATTCAGAAAGTACTGTAGTAGAAATGGACATCCCCTTCCCTTAGAGGATGTGGATGGTTAATAAGCAACTGTGTGGTTTGTCCTACTCCCTAGAAGTTTGAAGCACTGTCCTTGAGTGTCTTCAGGCAGTGATGGCAGAAAGTACCTGTGAAGGTGAAGCACTCTTCCATGTAGGGTACTTGAACAGGGGGGTCTGGGATTTTCTTTCAGGACTGGGGTGACTTCTTAAGTTCTGCTCTGTTGCAAGCTGTACAATAATGATGCCCTGCTTGGCTTTCCCAGGCTGCCAAGAGAGTGATCCTGCTTTCGGGAACGCCGGCCATGTCCCGGCCTTCGGAGCTCTACACGCAGATCGCCGCTGTCCAGCCAACCTTCTTCCCACAGTTCCACTCCTTTGGGCTGCGCTACTGTGATGCCAGGAAGGTACTTCAGTGGGAAGGTGGCAAACTGGGACTCTGCAAAATGTGGAGGCCTTTTGTTTTCTTCCTTCTTTTTTCTGCCTGATATTACATCTGGTTTTGAGAAGGTCTCTCTGCAGAATAACATTTTGAAAGCTCTTAAGCTGAGGAGGTCCAGGTGCTGCAGTGGTGGGCCTGAGATATGAAGGCAGTAGTGCTTCTTGGCTTGAAAGCCATGGAAATAAAAAGCTTGGGAGGAAAAAAAATCCCTAAACAAATGCGGCCATAACTGGTGAAAGGAGCCTATTCTTATCAGATCTTGCCCCACCCCCTGAGCTTTTTAAAGGGGCAGAATAACTATGGGGCCTTCAGGCAGGTTTGGGCTAATTGATTAAAAAAAAATTAAAAATAACAAACCAAAAAAACTAGTTTCTAGTCTTAGTCACTGTTTGATAAAGGACTTTGTTGCATCAGATTCTGGATTTTATACCTCCAGGTAAGTAAAAAAGTGAAGCCTTATAGTCTATCTTTGCATTCCACCCTCTTTTAATTTAGGGAATGGATGCTATCATCAGCATACTTTGAAAATAACCCCTCTGCCAGCCGCTCAGCAGTTGTTTCCACAGAGTTACTGAGTCCAACCACTGCAAGAATTTGGCTTTGCAGGAAGCCAGTATTTGCAGCCACAATAGCAAATGTCTGCTTTGCTGCCAAGGTATGGGCAACTCACTTGTACTTGGATTTGCCATCTCTAGGGCTGCTGTGTGTGTTGGAACACACACTGCTAAGAGAAGAGCTTTTGCTGCTGCTTCTTGTACACAGAGGCTCTAGGATCTTCTGTGCTGGTTGCATAGACACAAAAGAAGGACTCAAACCTCCCTACAGCTCTAATTTGGAGTGTTTAGCAAAGTGGTTGGAAACACCAAATGACCATTGCAGTGCTCAAAAATATTTACTGAAGAATTGGACATCATCAGTGTATGCCATAAAAATAGTTACAGCTAGTTGTAGGGCTTTTGTGTTTGTTTTGTTTTCTGTTTGGGGTAGCTAACATATACCACCAAGTTTCCACCAAGAAAATTCTTACTGCAGTCTCATATAGAATTCTTGAATCCCCTTTTTCCTAGATCTGAGTGCCCACTTTTAATTTCATAGCCAGTGTAGTGCTGTTCTATATAGGTACGTCCAAATGTGCAAGTCAGAGGAGCACTTAATTGGCTTTGGCAGTCATGTGCTGATGCCATTGATTAGAATAAGGCCTTTAGCCTGCAGACTCACAGAGCATCAGTCCCGGGTCTCCATCCATAGCAGGAATCATATGGAGGGAGAGGCCACATCTTCTGCTAAGCTTCGTTATCTTTAAAACTGAAAGATTCCTTTCTGAGCATTCCTTTCAGAATGCTTCCTTCAGGGAAATGAAGAGATGCAGTTTAATCTTCTTGGTTTTCTGCAATAAAAAGGAAAGTTGATTTGCAGCATGTGAGTCTAAGTAGGTTTGGAGTTTGATAAGCCCTGTTAAGGGTAAAGTTCTGCACAAGTAGCTGTAATTTCAATTATGAGGCCCATGGACATTGGATAAAAGAAATAAAATAGTTTTACAGGATCCAGGTTGTAGTAATGTATTCAGTGTAAATGACTTTTCAACCTGCAGTGAAACTCAGCATGGAGGTCACAATCTATATCAGCTTCCCTTCAAAACCTCGTCAGGGTTTCTAGTACAGTTTTGTTTCTATGTTTGACCTGCTTCTCCTAGACAGCTGAACATTGTTGGTCTTCTCCATGCTCACCTGGGACATTTTGTTACAGTTAACGTCAGTGAATTATAACGTGAACCTAGGAAGAATTTGGTTTTTTGGAGAGGTGATGCTGCTGGAAACGAGATGTATTAGAGAAAAAAAATGGGACAGCTGAATACTGGGTTGCCGCTTGGCAACGAATAAATTTAAAAGGTGTTTGGATGATTGTAGTTGGTTTCCTCTTGACTGTAGCGTCCCTCACATTTGTTGCTGCAGCTCTAACCTGAGACTGTGAGGAGTTGGATCCTCTCTGAAGAACTGTTATGGTACTTCTGCTGTCAATACTCCAATAAGTTCTTCTCTCTGTCCTGAAATTGGCAGCATTATGAGTGGGGGTAGAATTGCACAGAACCAGAGAGGCTTTGCAAGGCTTTTGAAGATATGTAAGGATGAAAGGTGTTATGTAAAAATGTTTTGATATTAATAATAAATCCGATTGCATTAGAGGATTAAAGAAAAATTGGCAAACCTGATCCATTCAGTTTAAAACTAAAGTCTGACTAGTTTCTGTTTCAAGATTTTATGACAGAAAATTGCAAATATATGGCAGATCTGATTAGAAAAGTTCTAAAAGTTTATAATTTTTTATTAATTCAACCTCCAGCATCTGTACTTTTAAAAATGCAGCAAGTGAAATGTCACCTGTTATTTACAAGCTATCCCAAGACTGTTTCCCAAAATACATGCTGTGAATTCATTTTTCAAACTGGCTGACGTTGGCAAATATTAAGTAATTTCTATCTGAGCACATACTCTGAATTTGTAAGAGTTTGGCAGCTTCTGCTAACACTGTAATAAATTTACTGACTCATGTAAGATACTTTAACACTTTGGTAAGAAAATCACAGTTGGGAGCATGTGTTCTGGAATGTTATGGATCAAAACCCTC
>VYXC01001381.1:0-43513 GCA_013397175.1 Platysteira castanea
GATTTCAAACTACTACAATTGCAAATATCAGATCTATCAAAAACCAGATAGGCAATTTTTTTAAATCTTTACCCATGCTCAAGGATGTCTGCACCATTGTCCTCTTTCTCCTTCAGCTAATGCATTCTTTCAAACATTGTTTTTTTTTAAAGTTTTTAATAAAAACTGATAAAACTGGTTGAGCACAAGTATATTCCTATAATGTTATATACTACCACAGATACCGTTTAAAAGCATTACCTCATCGTCAGTGTTATAGTTAACTAAGCAAAGAAGTACCTCACTGTATTTTTCCTAGATTAATTTTAGAAACATTTTTTTGAAAGAACAGACACTTTAGATGCATTTGAAAACACAGCTAAGAACTGTCATTGAAAGAAAGTAGAGCAAAAGATGCTGATGCCTGAATGTACTTATGAAAAAACAGAAGGAGTAAGTTAAGTGTAAGTAAGTTAAGATTACTTACAAAATTTTACTTCTATTAAAGTCAACAGTGATTTAACACCACTTTTGATAACTGTGTACATGAAACTTGAAAACTTAAAATTCAGTAGATGATTACTATGGAAGCTCTCTTGCAGTCATAGCCCCCACCAAAAAAAACAAAAACCCAAACCCTACAGAAAGTATTAAGTTGCTTTTTCAGGACTTAAAAATCTAAGAACCATAAGGCCTGCGAAAATCTGGAAGAGAGGTGGAAGTTGAGCGAGTGGCTGCATAGCTTAAACCACAACAAACTCTTTTGAAAAAGACACAATATTAAAACAAAATTTGAAAAAAGAAAAAAAAACAAAAACAACCCCCCCCAAAAGAAACAAACCAAACCCCCCCGCAAAAAACAACAAAACCAACCAAACAGCAACAAAAAAACCACCCACAACCAAAAACCAAACCACACTTGTGCAGTGGATGTAACAATACCAGAACTCCTGTCATTTATTTCTGCTAAGGAAAGAAATTATGTTGTCTTCAAAATCCAATCTGGATAAGGTGTTCATGTGATGAGAATGTTATTGTGATATTGCTAAAAAATACTCTCTGAATCAGAAGTGTCCAGAAAACAAATCAGTTTCACTGCAGTTTTCAATGTTCTTGTTGAAAACAAACCTTTCCAATCTTCCTGTGTTCAGTGTAGATTAAGTATTTTTGTGTTTTTCTTGGTTTTTTCAACTCCAGTGGCTCCCTGTGTTGTTCTTCAGTCTCCACTCAGACTCGCAGAGCAGCAGTGAAGACTGCTCTACTTTCTGTCTGCATCCTGGGAAGTGGGTCTGTTCTCTTACTCCTTTTCAACATGATGCTGTGAATCTCCTCTCCACGCTGTGCCTCTGTAAGTCTCCAATTTCATTCCACACAGTTAAATCCCAGTCACTCACAGAGAAAGGCTCTGGTCTGGTCCAGTGGTTTGTGATTGACACCCATTTTTACCTCTCGAAGATGGCCTGTGTCGCTCTGTGTAATGGTGGGCTATCTACTGCTTAAAGCCAGGGCAAATGTCAGGCTGTAATGTAACACAGGGCAGCCTCTGAAACTTTCTTGGTCTCTTCTTCGAATTTCCAAGGTCTTCTTTTGTTGAAAATACTATGACCTTCTCTCAAAGTTATCTTATGCAGTTCTTGGAGCAAAAGGAACTTTAAATATGGTGTTTCAAGCAGCCTTGAGAAAATGCTTATGAACTGGTTGAGGATAAAATTTAGGAAGTTTTAAGTTCTCTTAATTTCTGTAATCAAGATAAAACAAGGTCTGAGGAATCAGAAGATGGAGAAATGAAGACTCATAGAACAGAAACCTCTTGAAACAAACATACATTCACAGCTTTTTTCTACCACTTACCCTTTAGAAACATCTTTCTAGATGGTATTTAAATCAATTCAGTGTTGAAATACTAAAACTTAGACCTTAAAAGAAATTTGGCTGGTATCATTTAATTTTATGAAGGTTTTTTTAGATCCACAAAATATTAATGCTGTGGACATAGAAGGAGTAGAAGAAACTACTCCTATGGTCATAGGAGAAGAAATTTTTATCAGCTTTTAACTATATAGTGTGCTTGTGTGTCGGATACTTCTGGAACCAATCCTGAGTGACAGTTTCATAGCTGCTCTCAAGACAGCAATTAATTACAGCAGACTGACAATTCTGAAACTAATGTACACGGTATGCTTGATATTTAGACAGAAATTCCACCTCATGTCTAGGTACAAATATGATGAAGACCCCATTGCTGTTTACAGAAACCTATTTTCTAGATTATACATGTAATATTTCAAGGATGCAAGGGAAAAAAAACCCTAAGTTTGAATACTGCTTAAAAATGAAGACTGTAGTATTTAGTGGTCACAAATGTTTTATTTTATTCTATCTTCTTTCTTTGGCTGTGTATTTCTCTCATGTAAGGAAAAATCTAAAAAGATTTTGAAAAAAAACCCAGACTGGTTACCTTGTTAAAAGAAATAAGGAAGTCTTTCTATACCTTAACTAAGTCATTCATTACAACAGAATCAATTAGTTAATTTTTTTTTGTCTTAGGTATAATCTTCATAGGTGGCATAGACAATAACATCAGAATGGAAGGAATGTGAAACTGCTTAAAGAAGTGTGTCAGAGTACCTCACATTAGCTAATTTGATGGTCTAAATTAAGAGGTAAGTTCACTATGTGCTGGACTGGCTTCAAAAGTGTACATTTTAAGATTAGCTTCTTAGGTTCAGATCTTAATATATTTGAATGACTTGATCAAGACAGATGTTCAAGCACTGATTTACATTGATTTCGAAGGAAGCATTAATTTGAGTGAGAGCTGTTTTGTATTCAGCTGGTGTGTAATTAAGCATATCTATGCATACATTATCCACAGAGAAACTTCCCTAGTTTCAAATTTTTTTATATATATGTAATTTTTAAAAATGTATAAAATTCATATATGTGCATACAGGTGTGCAAACTTACACACATATAACATCTGTAAAAATATAAATATGAAAACCAATATAGATTTAGGAGGCTAATTTGAGCTTTTTAAATTATGGTCTGCTTTCAAGATTAAAAATAGCTCTGATGTGGGGATGTAAAGGAAAGGATGTCTGTAATATGTTATTTTTGCATTGAAGTGAGCAAAGAGAGAGGAGAGTGTTTATATGAAGATCTTTGTAAAACACATTCTTATCCTTGTGTTATTAAGGGTATCTGTGACATCCATTCTGTAGCTCCGAGGTCTAGAAGTCCTTTATTGCGTTGTGATGGAGGCATAGAAAAATAGTGACAGGTATATCATTCAGTAAGGTTGAAAAAGGGACAATAAATAAGTTTTTTACTCCGACTTTCATTGGTCAAATAAAAGTGGAGTAATTTATGTCTTACTCCCTTGTTGTGCTCTTTCTGGTGCACTTCATCCATCTCAAATCAGCCTTCACTCATACAAAAAGGCTGTAATTTAATTTGAGAAAAATGATACCTTCATCGGATGGATTGTATGTTCATCCTTGTTTAATTCTTTATTTCATGTTTATGAGAGGGTGGAAAAAAAAGTAGATATTTATTGTTCAGCAGAAGTACATTCCCCCCTAATATTTCAATATAATTATGATTAACGCAATATCCTGAGGCAGTCGACATTCTAAGGGTCTTGTGTGTTTGAAGATAGGGAGGGTGGTGGATTATTTAAAGGGAAAAAAAGCCCCCTAGATTAAACAGTAACACATTAATCATGATAGACACTCACAGAATGTGTTCCTAAGAGATACATTTGATTTTGCTGAAAGTGAGATCTTATGTCTTGCATCACCGTCATTACAAAGGGAATTCAACTCATTCTTCTAGAATGAAGCACCACTTTCTAAAATAATGATTAGTAAGGAATAGCATTAAGATACAATACTTCTTCAGGGCTTGGTTCAGAGATTAAAAGAGAAAGATTTACATTACATGCATAGAAAGCAGGGATGTGAAACAATGCCATAATGTAAAGAAGGATTTTTTTCTTCTATCTGATTAATAAGTGTGTCAATTAAATATAATAATTAAGAGGAATGATTATGCCAAATATGTCTTATATATCAACAGTGCCAAGTGAGTAAGAAGAAATCTGGTTTTAGGAAGGACAAGCCTGATTTGTACCTACTGCTGAGAGATTAGGTAATTCTTTATGGGAACACCATACATAAGTTACAGTCAGGTGATGGTTTACAGGTAGCCTGGTAGAGAAGGCAACAAAACCTACTGTGTTCATAGAGCAATTCAGAAAAAAAGAAAACTACCTTATAGGCCCAGAAGTCACTTTTGGTACAATGCTCTTTTTTCAGCGGTGAACTATAGAAGACAACAGAGGAGTGTTACTTCCTCTTCACCTGCTGAGTTTAGTGGGTTAGTGAATGTAGAGAAAGGCAGAAGGGAAGACTAATTATGCCACTGCAGTGTTCTTAGCCTTGTGCTCCTCTTTTGTTTGGGCAAGCTAGAAAATATATATAAACTTGTCCCCTAAAACAGAACTAAAAAATGAGGAAAAAGCAGCTAAAAAGGGGAAACCTCCTCCATCCTCATGCCCCCATTTTCTTGCATCGATGCGTTTTTTTCTCCTTTTTAAACAAGCTATGACTTTTTATTTCTTTTTGAGTTAAGAAAAAGTCTTGTCTCAAGACTCAAAACTTTTAGTTTCACTTTCTATGTAGTTGATCATAATTGATTTGCTCTTCCTAGGTGGGACTCTCCTGCCATTACGCACTACTTCATGAATTGGTGAAGGCAATCTAAAAGTGGAAGTCTCAAAGAACATTGTACTGAGAAAAGGAAAGGAAGTGAAAGAATAATTTTTCCTAGTTTTTAACTATTCAAAGAACTTGAAACTGGGCATTTTTTTCTTACATTCTTTATTTTTTTCTAATCTTTACAATACCTCCTTTTTAAAAACAAGGAACCATTCAACTGCTATGAAATAGTCTTTAAAGTACATTCTATCCAAGATACAAAGATAAGAGGCAGACCTGGTCTTAAATCAAGGATGAGAAAGTCCTTGTAGAATTGTGGTGTTTGTGAGTCTCTTTCTCCGACATTTGGTCTACTCTAAAACTCATTGGAAAAGCAAAGGATATGGAAAAGTATGGTGAACTGCCCAGAACAGCTGTCAAAAGAAAAGTCCAGCAATATGTGTGAAGCAGAATATATTCCAAAGATTCTCCTTTCTATTACTAGGAAAACAAAGGAAAAAAGCAAGGCTCGCATCTACAACTTTCTTTTTTTCTTTTGCTCTTCAAAGCATGAACACATGTGCTTGAGAACTTTCCTGCTTTTTCTTGCTCCCCATTTTCTTACATACATGTATCATGAAAAGGCTTGAACTTTAAGAATACTGCAAATTTTAGGCAAATATGTCTTGCCAAAGGAAAGATTCTGAAAGCTTGCCTTGGAAGTGTAACTACTGAGTCATTTTTGAAGGTCAGCTCTGAATTTATCATGCTTATTTCAGACTTTTAGTGCTGTAGTTGTGGTTGCATAAACAGACTAATACGTAATGGAATTCCAGGAAGGGAGACTGTCTATTTTCTTGCATACTGATTTAGGAAATGTCTTAGAAGTCCTGGCTATAGATATTGCTGTTGAAATACTGTTTTGAGAAGGCAAAGGTCAAGCCAAAACTTGAAGAGAAGGAAATATCAAGTCAAATTAGGTGGATGGGATATTCTGGTGAGGTGGATAAACAAGTCCATGAGACATTTGCTGAACTACAGAACCTACAATACAAGAAGGAAGTTCACAAATTAAAAATCATTTGAAAGGGGAGAAAAAAGCCATGAGAATGATCAGACAATCAGAAATTCTGATGGCACAGCTTGAAGAGTTTAATTCTTTTGCTCTACTTCATCTGTCCGAAGTTATTTTGGAAAGTAATCTAGTCATGGTATACTAACATGAGCATGAGGGAAAAAGACTTGAGTATAGATAGCTGTTCGTTCTGAATAAAAAGGTCATAGCAAAATCAAGCAACTGACAACCAATGGTTCTCTGGTTAAACTAGAAGTATTATTAAAGTTTTTCCAGTGATGGTTATAGATCACAAAGTGAATTCCCCGCTATGTAGAATCCTAATATGGAAAGTGTATCTTTCTAGAGGTTGTAAATGCAATCAAAAATTTGATGCAATGTTTATTTTACATGCACTATGAAGAAGTTCAATATTTATTTTAATAGTCCCTATGATGCCTAGAATATACAAATCTTTATATGAAATATAATACCATGATTCTGAAATACAATACCATGATTCTGTGCCTATTTACAGTTCATACAATGTATGGAGATGAATTACATTAATTAAAGTCAGTTATGAAGATAAAATTAAGAACAAGTAAAACAACTCCAAAACCCAGTGTATTAATCAATAGCTTGATAGTATCTGAATTCATCTGTATATGATGCTACTAACATAAGTGGAAAAGATACTGTAACACTCCAGGGACATACTGAAGCTGAATAACATTAACAGTACTGTGGAAAAACAGATTTAAGTGGGGCTTTTGAACTAACGCTGAACCTTAGGACTTGGGGAGATGAACAAGCAATGAAAGCAGGCAAAAGGGACATGTCAGGAAAGAAAAATTTAACAAAAGATGATCAAATTCTAGAAAAGTGTCCAGTGTTTAGATTACAAGGCAGGAGTAGAAGAAATCAGCATGTTGTTTATTTGTGTGCTTGATAAATAGGAAGGAAACTGATAGTGGATGTATTGCCCAGGAAAATATTTTCTGTTGGCTTCTCTTTCTTACCATTGTTTAAGATGATTGATTCAACACACCATATTTAGTTAAGCAATTTGATGATACTTCTGAAAATAGGGAACCTGTTTGTGATAACCTGTACAAGCTTTCAGGATGAAGGTGAAGTTAGTGTTTTCTATTACATATTTATATAACCCTTATCTGGTGGAAAGTATGAAACCAGGAAATTACTGGTCATTTTTAACACATCTGCATAATTAAGATTTGCAATCCAAAGTGTCATATTTTCTTTTTAAAAATCTCCTTGGAAGTATTACTACAGTGAAAATTGAATTCTCACTTTATGCAGAGTTATTTTTCCGTGCTAAAATTTATTTTGTATTTATTAAAAAAAAAAAAAAAATCTGTTGAGGTAATTATACTCCAAAAATTAAGACGGATAAAGAAAACTACTTAGGATTGGAATTTTGGATGAAGAAATACTGTGATACAAACGAGTACAAAGATGCAACATAAACACAGCATATCCAGAAAGATCTGTCATCCTCTCAACAAAAGGAATTTTATTTTGATGTGGGTAAATTTCTACAAAGGTAATAGTTGTATAACTGCATGGTGAGAAAAGAGTGGAAAAATGCCGACTGTTTGGAATAACCACCCCTCCAAAAATATATTAAATGAAATAACAAAGTAATTCTTTCTGAATTGAACAGAAATTAATATCAGATTTATTTTGTCCCTCTGGGTAATAGTTTTTTAATGGAATTTTTTGGAGAATGCAGACTATGATTCCAGCTGAGGATTAGTTAGGCATATTTTAACTGCACAAAACTTTAGTACAGGTAGCCTTGAGATTATATTCTTTATTTTACATTTGAGGAACAATACTGGTTCCTTAAAGATGAAAGGAGAATGGGAGGGCATAGGGAGAAAAAAACAGCCTTACCACAAAGGCTTAGAATGTTGTTTCTTTGTCTGTTGCAGACTCATAATTTGACCTTTTTAATACTGAGGGAAGAGACCTAAGGCAAACCAGCACATGATATAGCTGTAGAGGTGTCAGGATATTTTTGCTTGAGTCACTTCTTCTATCACTGCTTCTATATCTGTGGACTTACTCTTGTGTCAAAAAAAAAAAAAAACCCTACCCTCAATGCTATTTGATAAACACAGAAAACTAAAAAATAAGGGGAAAAAAAAAAAAAAAGGTTGGGGGTGGGGGAATAAAATAAACTAAATAGACTAAGATAGACAAATAAGGAGTTTTCAGGGAAAAGGGAAAAAAATTAACATGTGAATGTTGCAGCGGTGGTGGTTGCATTTGTTCTCAGCATGGTAGAGGTTGTTACCAGACTGTCCCGTTCCACTGTAAAAAGGAGGAGCTGGGAAGGATTCTTTTGATAGATTTTTCTGACAAAAAATCAAGCACAAACACAGCAATATTATATGTGAAAACTGTTTATAGAAAAAAAAAAAAGGAAAAAAAAAGGGAAGGGGAGAAGGAGCAGAAGACAGGGGACAGCTTTACCACAGAACTTTGGCTATCTATTGGCATTGATTTGGCAGATGNCCCAAACTCCCCCAACTCGGTTTCGCGGGCCCGTTTTTGGTGAACATTTTTTGCGGGCATCCGTGTACTCACGTTCACCAGCAAGCGTGTGTGGATGTGAGGGGGCTGCTCACACTCTAGTCATGGAAGTTCTCTCTGCCCTGACTGGCTGCCAAGTGAAGCCTCTCTGGGGACAGGGCAACACAGGGTTTTTTAATAGGAATTTTTCTTCACCCCATTTGTGACATATGTTGAGGCAGATATATATTGGTCCCTCTCACAAACCATAAAAAAAAATGACTTCTCTTCTGTTTTCAAACCTCCCACTCATTGGGAGTATCAATATATTTTTGCTCTATAAATAAGCAATAAAGAAAATGTCATATACTTGGGGTTTAATTATTCCATGTACTTTCAGAAGTGTCAGAACAGACAAATAGTTTCTCTTTCCAATACCATCTTTGATTTGCTTTTAAATGTATTTTGCAAGAGGGATTCATGTGCAAATCTGGAACAGTAGGTGGAATTATGCCATATATTACCTCTTCATTACTCTTGTGTACTGGCTGTTGCAGATGATCTGAGCAACACAGAAATGAGAGAATTAGAATTATCTTGTTTGAGAAACTGGGTGATGATAAACACTGAGAAAGCCATGCTGATTGTAGAAGAGCTCTTGCAGATACAACTGGAAGATAAGAAATCCTGGAGGTCTGGGTACCCCCATGTCACCAGGCACTTTGCAAGGCTGCTGGTGGCATAGGCACAGGTGTCTGCTGCTGTCAAGGCAAGAAGACATTGTGAGCACCATAAATTTTAGTTGGCTATTCTGGGATTCCTTTTGTCCACTCTAGGAATTTAATAAGGAATTTACTTGAGTTTCTTTGATTTTTTTTGAAATAAACATCTTAAAAAGAATTGCTTCAGAAATGCTTGGCATCTGAATAAAAATTATTTTACAGCAAAATTCTTCAGAAATTTTATTTTCCACTGTTTACCTCTGGCAGAACAAGTCAAGATGGAAAAATACTGGACCACGTTTAGTAACAAAATTAATCTTCCCTGGAAAGTTAATGTAAATTATCAGAGACACCTTTTTCTCTTTAATAATCATAGAAGAACCTATCCTTATGCAATTGAAGATGTCTCTTCTGATTTTTCTTTTAATGGTAGTAAAAAATGTCCTGCTTTTCAACTAAGAAGAAAGTGCATTGAGGAAGTATTTCCCACTGAAAATTAAAATAAGTTTGTGGTTTATTCTTTCTCACTCAAAGTCATTTGTTTCTAATGTTTGTATCCATCCATGAAGAGTAAATTTTTTTGTGTGTATTATACTATTAGGCTAGTGATAAACTATCTGCTTGAAAACATGTGGATTATGTATTCATGTGAACTTAGAATTGCAGTTCCTTGGATTATAATGATAAGGTCTTTGTCCTAAGATTTTAGAGAACCTTCAGGTTCAGGGAAAGTTTCTTAAGAAGGAAAACCATTACAGAGTTCTATCTTACTGTTTGTTTAAAACTAGTTTGTTTCTCATATGTATTTCATAGTTTAAGCATCAAAAGATTTAACTGCATTTTTGGGTCCATGCTAATTTTTGTTTAGAAAAAACAAAGCAATCGATCACTGGAACAAAATTGTACCTGGCAAAAGGCCAAGTTAGTCAGCAGTAAAGAAGAGAGTTCTTAAAATATTCAAAACACTATTTACTTAACTTTGAAGGTCTATAGAAAGGCCATTTATATTGAAGAAGGAAGATTCATTTTTATTTTCTTCTCAAAAAAGTAAATGTATATTGGTTTTGAAATTCTGACTGTCTCCTGGTGAATTAAGAAACCATAAAGTTAAAGTCAAGCATTGCACTTTTATGATGAGAACGAATTAGAAATCCCCCAGTAATAACTGAGCTATCAGTAGTGTTTTCAGTCATTTTGGCCATCAAATACACATCTTTCTTTGTCTGTCAAGGAACAAATTTAAAATCCAGAAGAGCAACCTTTTTTTCTTTATCTGTGGATATAAGGTGTGTATCAAGTTACATTCAACATCTGTAATCTGTACAGCTGGCTAAAAGAAAGTATTTATATGGGAGCCATAGCCCAGAAACTGTTATTTCAAAAGTAATTTGCTCTGATTTATGGTGTTCTCATTGACATAATCTGCTTTAAGTTATAATTTTTACCCAATCAGAGGTGTTTTGATACTGGTTGTTTACAAGAAGAATAAGTGAAGTAGAAAATGCGAAAGCCTTTCTCTATTTGATATCATTTCCCACTTTTTGGTATGTTTTGCTGCTTGACTGAGCACTTCCATTACATTTAGCATTTAAACTGTACAGAGTGGAGGTACTTCTCCATGCCAAAAATTATCATGTTCTGGAAAACAAGAGAGCAGGAGAAAAGGAAAACCACAAAACCATGTCCTGTGTGGCTGACAGTGTTTTCTATTCAAGGCCATGTCTGAATGATAACTCATGGCATGTGAAATTTTGGGTACTTTTTAACTTAATGAACATTCAAAGACTTAGATGTATGGAAATATATCTTTTTCTTCTAATGAAATAAGTGCAGCCCCATTTTTAGTCATAGTGGCCATCGAGTACTAGATTTTATAGAGGGATATCAACCTTGTTTGGTAGATATCAATACCATCTGTTGAACTCAACTTTAGATAGCTAACTTTGTTATAACTCACATAATGTGCATTCATAGCAGGAACTGGCAATACCATGGAGTTATTTAACAACACTGAATATCAACATTTTAATAAGGTCTCTGTTCATTGATTAAAAACACGAAGTGAAATTGCAACTATTTGGAAAAGTATGGATTGAGCCATAAAGTGGTTAGTTATCAAAACTACCAGTATCCTTGCAGTTTTTAGAGCTTGCTGAAATGAATATATTTTTGACAAGATGTGCTATAGATAATGGGAAAAAAAAAAAAAAAAAGGAAGAAAGGAAAAAAAGCTTTATAAGCCATGTAACTATTTGTTTCAAAATGTCTTCCATGACCTGAATGTTCACTTCCCACTGGAGAGGTGACTCTTTAAGGCCCATAGAAGTCTGCAGCTCTTTAATTAATGCTTCACTGTCTCACATTAGTAAATTTGCTACTTATGGCTAAGATTTCCTGCTGAAAATATCTACTTTGTCTGAAATTTATGTTGAACCCTTTTCTACAGATTCAGTTCATTTGGTTGTTCAAGGCTGGGGTTTTATTCAGTCAAAAGAAGCTAGAAACAAGATTGCTCATGTTCTGATAAAAATACAGGAGGAACTAGATGCTACTGTCTCATTGATTTTCATAGGAGTCAGCCCCATTTCTCTTTGTAGATTTTTATCATTGAAATTTCAATAGTCAAATGTTATGTTGGAAATCCAGAAAGAATCAAAAGGCTATCAAGTGTTTTTCTATCTGAATGTCACAGTTGTTCTTCTGTTTCATTTCATTTTGGTTAAGAGATTTTTTAGGCTCAATAAAAACTTCTTACCAAAATGCAAAATGACAAAATGCAAATTCATTCCTTGATGATGAAAGATGAACAAGTAAGTTCTTAATTTTTTAATCATCCATATTAATAGTCTTCATTTGGCATGCACATAATGGCATTTATCAAAGCATGTGAAAATACTTGACAGATCCTTTATTGAGCTTCTTAACACTTCATAGGATTAAATCTGTCTTCCATATAAATGTACTACTACTACTACTAATGTGATAAATACTTCTTTTTACTTCTTTCTAAGCAATAATCAAGATTCTGTACTCAATCTGAAAAGAATAAATTGCTTCTGGTGGTCCCTGTTTAAAGACATCTGAAATGAAATGTGGAGATAGAGTTAGTAGATAAGATCTGAGTAGATGACACCTTTTGTAAAACAAATGAAAATTAATTCACTTTGTGACCTATTTAGAGAGCTCACTGTGTGGAAAAATCGAAGGTTAGGGTGAGGGGGTTGTAAGCAGTAGGGGAGGGAACAACAGTGAATCAGATTGTCAGCTTATATAGAGAAATTTTTTTGTATTGGGAAAACGGAATACTCAGATGGAATAGCTAAATATTCCAGGGAATAAACTAAGGGGGCTAGATTAAAGGGGACTAAACTAAACTAAGGAGAAAGTTGAACACTAATTATTGCAAAATGGATTCTGTTGGTGACATTTTGAGAAATTTGATTGCACCTTTTTGGTTCAGGGTTCCCTGATACCCTGCCTTGCCTATTCCTAGGCCTTGTAGGCTATTTGGTGTTTTATTGCTGCTAATGTGATCATAACAATAAGCTTTTCATAGGCTGAAACAGTTTAATCCTTTTTCAGCATGTCACTGAGCAGGAGTGACTGGGGAACAGGTTTGAAACACTCTCCTGAGTTGTAATCTCTACGAATACACTGCGTAATTGTCAGTAAGTCAATCCTTTAGTGCTAGCCAGAATAGTAAAGCAAATTCTCAGAGAGGTGAAATAGTTTGTTTACTTGAGGTAGAATAGAGTCAGGGTTAAGACAACAGAAGGAAAAGACCAGGAATCCTGCACTGACTACAGATCACAGAATTAGAGGGGTGAATGGGGCTTTGGAGAAATTGTGGTCAGCACTCAAAGTGCATATCCTATTCTAATGAATGAGAATGTATTGGTTGTGTATGGCCAGGTTTTGGTAGCAGGGTAGCTACAGGGGTGGCTTCTGTGAGAAGCTGCCAGAAGCTTCTCCTATGTCTGACAGAGCCGGTGGCATCCAGCTCTAGGATGGACCTGCCCCTGGACAAGGCTGAGCCCATCAGTGATGGTGGTGGTGCCTCCAGTGTAACAGATTTAAAAAGGGGAAAAATATACTTCACATGAGAAAATTGCAGCCAGAGAAGAAAGGAGTGAAAATACGTGAGAGAAACAGCGGTGTAGACACCTAGGTCAGTGAAGAAGGAGGAGCAGGAGTTGCTCCAGGCACTGGAACTCCTGCAGCCTGTGGTGCTGTCCATGGTGAGGCAGCTGTGCCCCTGCAGCTCATGGAGATCCATGGGGGTGTAGAGATCCACCTGCAGCCTGTGGAGAGCCCTATGCTGGAGCAGGTGGAGGCCTGAAGGAGTCTGTGACCCTGCAGGAAGCCGACACGGAAAGAGGCTCCTGGCTGGGACCTGTAGTCCCATGGGGGGAGAAGCCCTCACTGGAGCAAGTTTGCTGTCACGACTGGAGTCCCCACAGGGGACCCACACCAGAGCAGTACATGAAGAACTGCAACCTGTGGGAAGGACTCACATCAGGGAAGTTCATGGAAGACTGTCTCTCATGGGAGGGACCACACACTGGAGTAGGGGAAGAGTGTGAGAAGTCCTCTTGAAGAGGAAGGAGCAGTAGAAACAACCTGGGATGAACTGACTGCAGCCCCCATTCCCAGCTCCCTGTGCCACTGGGGGGGGAAGAAGAGAAAATAGGGAATGAAGTTAAGCCCTGGAAGAAGGGAAGGGAGAGAGGGAAGATGTTTTCATTAAAAAAAAAACTTATTTTCTAATTATCCTACTGGGATTTTATTGGTAATAAATTAATCTAATTTTGCCAACTGGAGTGTATTTTGCCCTCGACAGGAATTGGTGAGTGATCTCTCCCTGCCCTTATTTCAACTCTATTGTTGTATTTTATCTTCCCTGTTCAGTTGAGGAGGAAAGTGATAGAGAAGCTTTAGTGGGCACTTGACATCCAGCCAAGCTCAGAATACCACAAGGATGCCCTTTAATTGCTTTGATATTTACTTCTTACATATTAGATATGAACAAGTTCTTGAAATTGTGGAGGCCAGTTTCTTACCTCCGGACACAACTTAGGTGCTCAGTGATCTAATGCTCACTACACAGTTAAGGGGGAGCAGATTGAGCATGTGGAAGCTGAAAGGAAATTGACAAGAAATAACTGTGGCATGATGCAGTTCACAGTTTCAGGAAATGAAAAAGAAACAAGAATAGTGGGATGGGGACAATTCACTTAAAAATTTTTCAACACTATCTTGAGAATTTGAACTGGGATAGCATGCTCTTCCCTTACAACTACTGCACAGAAGTGTTCTCTTCCTAGTACCCATCAGGACAATATTCACTTGTTAAAACTGTGGCCTTTTAGAGGAATTGGCATGGAAAGTGAAGAGGAAATGGTGGTTAAAGGAGAAGGCTTAGCAGGAAAGGAAGGCTTAGAGAAAAGCCTTAGAGAAGGCTTAGAAGGAAAGCACTAAGGTCTCTTTTAGAATCTGAAAATGAAACCCAAGGAGTCATCCAAAAGTAGACACAAATCAAATATGTACAAAAATTAAGGCTAGCATAACTGTGTGAGGATAACCAGAAGTCTAGGAAACAATACAAAGGAAAATGAGCAAATAACTTAAAAACAACAGGAAAGCTCACATAGATACATGAGAAATTAATGGAAGGCAAAAGAGACGCAGTTTCACTGCTTAATATGAACCAATATAGGTAACAAGAGAAACAGAAGGCAAGCTGGAGCACTGAAAGGCAGGTTGAATGAATTAAAGTAGTAAAATAATGTCAGTTCCTTAATTCAGCATAGAGTAAGGAAGTAGCCTAAGATTTTATTATGAGATGCATAACTCAGTTATATTTGACAGAAGTGACAGATTAATATACTGGCAGTATTACTGCAATCTTTTCCATCTTTGTAACAATTTGGATGAAAGATTGTCTTTTGAGCACCTCAGTTTTAAGAAAGAGAAGGATAAAGAAGATAAACATACTTCCTATGCTTAGGTATTCTTTCTTTTCTTCTGGAATTCTTTAACTCTCTCTCCAGATTAGATTGCACCTGGGCATTAGTGAGATTTGTTACCAGAATAAATATTTCCCTTCTTGTACCTAAAGTGGGCACTACTTATGCTGCAGGCAGCTGTCTAGCATATATCAAAACTGCAGGCTCAGAAAGTTTCAGCTGCTTGGGGAATTTAGGATACTTTAAAGAAAAAGAAGGGGTAGACAAGTATTCTTATACTAAAATGTTTACTTCTGGCTCCAAGAGACTTAGGGTATGACAAAATAGGTTTGATTTGTAGGGAGGATGATTTACATTATATGTCAGGGAAAACCTTTTTTGCAAAAAGGGGGTAATTAGGCAGGAGGAAATAGCTTCCCTTGGGACATTATGAAGTCTTGTCTTTAATAAAGTCTTTTTGAAACAAACATCTGTCGAACATCTGAGAGAGGTAGTCTGAACCTAACCGCGCTTCAGTGGACAATGGACTGTGTCAGTCTTCAGACCAGTTCCAGCTTAGTCCTGTGATTCTGTGACATCATCGAGGATTTTTCTCCCTGACTGCACAAAAGCATCAGAGAGCCCCAAGCTGTAATTAAAACATCTGCTGAACAAAGCAGGGTTGTAAATCTCAGCTCATAGGAGGCACACAATTAATGCTATCAAACTGCCAGCTGCCTTCCACTTCAAACTTCTTCTGAAAAGAGTTTGTTGTACAGAACCTTAGTCATCAATAATTAATTTCTAATAATACTTTATTGGTTTAATATTTGCCCACTGATATAATGATCACATCTTGCCCTTTGGCAAATAAGTCATATGAAAAAAACAGTTATTCTCAAATAGTTCTGTCATTCTGACCCAGTTATTTTGATTCCTCACTGACTTTACTTAGTAGTTATACAAATGGGATTTTCATACAAATGTAATCCCTTTCTATTGTAATGCAAAAATTAATTTGTTTTACACTGAGTTACAGTTGCCTGGCTTAGTGTCTAATAGTTATGTGCCCAACATCCTCTGAATTTGGTGTTATTTCATTGCTGTTAGTTTTCATTAGGCTCTGTCTACAAAGGTAAAATATCTGATACCTCCTGAATGAGGCACTGCAAAATTCATTTCTTCTTGCCTCACAGACTGCTCATGTTTTCTTTGATCAGAAGAACAATGAAATGATCTATACTTTTATAAAACATACAAAGGTAATATTTTAAAATGACACAGTGTCAGTCCCACAATTTACATGAGCAACTTTCAATAAAACATTATTATGTAAGTAATCAGTGAAGTGATCATCTATCATTTATACTTGCTGTAAAGTGTGCTGTTTCTGTGAAAACATGATCTTAAAAGTTATGTTTCCTCATTTGCCTGTTTCAGGAAGACATTCAGTTCTAAGGGAAAAATGACACGGTTTTCAGTATGTTAGATCATTCACACCATCCAATTGACAAGTGTTCTACTTTGACAGTGGAACAGTTAAGCATTGAGAAGAAAGGGAAAAAAAGGAAAAGGAAAGGCAAAGAGGAGAAGCTAAGGGGAGGAATGAGGAAAAGAAGAAAAAAGAAAGGAAGAGAAGCTTCTTCCCAATCCCAGAAGTAGTAGTCTATAACAAAGAAGATTCTTATCAAAGTCAATATTCTGATGATGGTGATGATGATGATAATAATAATAATAATAATGATAATTAATTAAGGATGAGCTTTCAAATTGGTTATGTTGGTTTAACAGTGAGGAGATTTATACTGACTTCCATGGGATCAGAACCAAGTCAACAATGAGCTTCTGTATAAACATATTTCTAATTGAGAAAGATTAAGAGCTCATAATGCAGTGTTACTGTACGTGTCTAATACAGTATTTGCATTACTTCTAATAGAGTATTTGATAATATATGTAGAAAAAAGAATCCCACAATCAAGAGAAATGAAGTATGTGCTACTTCTCAACTGTTGCATAAACTCTTGGTAACACTCTATTTTCCTACTGCCAAGCAGAAATATTCTAATTTTTTATTACCAAACTTAGTAAGTGTCTTACCTTAATATTTCCTACCCTCTTTAAGCATTGCACATTGCGGGTTTTTCTTCCCCACACAGATTGATGCTTATAGAAACGAGTCACGAAAGAGAAGTAGTACAGGAGAACTAACTCCTGAGGAATCCTGAATGTGGGCCAGGATAACTTAGTTTCTTTGTTTTCTGCCAATATCTGGCTCTGAAACTAAGCGCTGGAAATCACAATCATCTTGCATGCTTGTGGCAAACTAAAAGTTTATTGTCCTCAAAGACCACAGCAAAGAAAATATTCTCATGACTCTCATGATCTCTGACTGCTATTGCCAGTACCATCAGACTTGAACATGACTTCAGTGTTAGTAAAGCTCTTCAAAACACCCCTGCCAGATGACAGTTTGTGTGCCATTTCTCCAGCATATATCACTTCTTTCCTATTAAAATAAAAGACATCACAGTTTCTCCTGCAGCTGAATGCATCTGCCTGTCTCTTCTGGTCCCTGTGAAATACTTGGTAAAATATTCAACAAACTGTTCCTGTACCCAAACATAGCTTTTTTTCTTAACCCCATTATTCTAATTCAGTCTTGCCAGTGATATCTTACAGCTACCTGCAAATGTCCACAACCATTAAAATAAAAGTCATATTTTTTCTTTTGGCACCAGGAGCTTTCCAGTAAAAATATTTTTACATCCAGGCAATCTTTTGGTCAAGTGTATTTTTTGTGTTATGCTATGAAGTGCAAATTGCATTATTTGATGCTTGCAAAATGTTCAATGA
Organism: Platysteira castanea; assembly: GCA_013397175.1. Lineage (NCBI taxonomy): Eukaryota > Metazoa > Chordata > Aves > Passeriformes > Platysteira > Platysteira castanea. The sequence goes on from VYXC01001381.1 coordinate 17,798, forward strand.
GCTGGTAAAAGGCTACCTACAACATTTTTTGGAAGGGAAGAAGACCCTCAGTATCCTACATTTGGCCCAGCAGAGATGGAATGGTCTGCCTGAGAGATATTTGTATTATTTTCCTGAGTAGTCTTTGTATCAAAACACCAGGAAATGCATGGAGATTTGAAAAAGAAGAAACTCCTGGAAATTCCCTTTTTATGCTTTTAACTAGAAGGCTATGAAAATAACAGAAATTAAAAGTGGTGGGTTTTTTCTTTTTCTACTATCACGTACCCAAATTTTTCTGTCTGTTCCATGTAGCATAATAGATTACTATTCATTGCAAGAGTGAAACTGATTTTTATAAAAGTTTTTTTTTTTTCCCTTATTTAATGTATTTTGCTATTGTAATGAACATATAACCTAGAGTTCACCAAGAAATTCATAGTGACTCTATGGAAGAGCTGGAGAATGGCACAGATATTTTTAAGCTAAACTGCTCTTGGTGAGTTAATGTTCAAGGTCAAATAAGGCGATCCAGTCTGCCTAAAATATCTTGGTGTTATGAACTGAACCCTCAGTGACTGTCTTGACCTTTAGTAGAGGTGCTGACTGCGAGTCTTAACTCCCATTTTTGGCAAAACCATTACAATTTATAATTACTCATGTGACTAAAAGTGAGGCATTCAACTAAACAAAATAATAAAGAACACCAAATGTTTTAAAAAGCCTTAAAAAAATCTGTTATCACTGTGCGTATTTAATAGCCTTTTTCAAAAAGAAGTTAAACACAGCAAATGAGAGCTTTTTTTTGTGTATGTAAATGTTTCAGCATGCTTTTCTCAAAATTAATTATTCAGTGTTAAACTTCATACCCTACAAAGAGAAAATGCTATCAAATTAGTATGCTGTATGCTTATCATAAGAAGCTGAGAGTGAATTTTATTTGCTTTAGTAAAGCTCCCTGTATCAATTGTATGTGTCAAGGCATATAAACACAGAAATTTTGGTTGTATTCTAAATACATATTCTGTTACATATTTTTTCCAGAGAGAATAGATATCACTGCTTGTTTAGAAACATGTAAGTTTGATATTTATTTCACTTTCCTCCTTAAAAATGTCTTTAAATGTCACTTTCAGTTCAAAGAAAAAAATTTCTTAGCTTTTACTTCTGCAAACAGTTTGCTTCATATGATCAAAAAGACATATTTATATACTTTGATTTAGTTGTGCTTTCAATATAGCAATGTAAGACATCATTCAAGAACTGTAAGCAAGTTATGTTTTGCATATGAAAATACATTTCTATGGAGAAAATAAGACACAAAAACATAGTCATTTAGAGACGTTGAAGTTTTTTATTGCACTTTTATTTGCACTCAATGCTAAATAAAATCTGTTAATGTAGATCTTTTAAGATCTGTTAATTGTAGACCTGATAAGAATATGAATTTAGGGGACGCAAATAAACCATGAATTATAATGACAGAAAAAACTGAGCATTCAAAAATAAATGAAAAATCTCTTTTAAAGAGAGTGAAGCAAAGATGAATGAAATCATATATTAAAAAGGGTTCCAAAGTAGTATAGGACAGATGTTAACCCCGGAAGCATACGGAGATCTCCTGTTGAGCTCAGTGATGCATGTGAGGGCAAAATTTGACTTAATGTGTCTGAAATATGAAAGTTTAAGAAAGGGCACTAACTTTGCTAATCAACAAGGCCATCACTCTGTTCACCCTTCTTACTTGTGAAGAGCAAAGTCCAAGAACAAAACTTCTTGCCCTGTGCTACTTATTTCAGTAAGATTTTTCATCCTTCTTTTGCTCAGGAATTATTATACTGGATTATGCACACATTTAAGGCTGTTTAACTATATGAAACTACTTCCTTATGTAGTAGAAACTTGTTCAACACTTGTTGTCAGAGTACAAATATCCTACTTAGGAAGGATGTGAGAACTTATTTTTTTTTTTAGACTCGATGAGTTTACATTACTTAAAGATCTAAAAACTGATGGAAAAGATGTCTACCTCAATTCTAAATTTTTAACTATCTTCCATGTGACATAGAAAAACTGTAGTTAATCAAAGTTGAGTAAATATTCAACAGGAAGGACATGTAGATCATCCTTTTAGTGTTAAGCAACATTTTTTCCTTTGTGAAAGAAGTTCGGCTAAAAAAAATAGGGTTCCAATGATTTTTGGAAAGCTAAAAATATGAGAGTAGAAGAAGAGGAATAAACACTTCATCTTTGCTGTACAGTAGCAAGGCAGAGTTTATATGGGATGTGGAATTTAACTCACTTTGAAATCTGGCTACATAGTCTGGTAAAGAGTGAGGAGCCTTCTTTTGTTCTTGTAAAGGAAATTTCACCTTTGTAAGAGTAATTATATATATTTGTTCAGAGAGACATTAGAGACAATGGGTAAGAATATATCCAAGTCTTTACATAATTTAAAGTTAAATTTTATTCTGTTATTTTATTTACAAACACCAGGCTTCTTAGCACAAGGTATTTATATCCACAACAAGAGGGAAGCAAGGAAAAGAAAGGAAAGAATAAAACCTGAATAATGATTCTAAAGTGGTAGTTTAAAGAAAGAAAAGTGATAAAGTGTCTTATTAAGGCATGGAGAAGGGTTGTAGACCTTAACATCAATAAAGCATTGTCTGAAATGTGGAACATGTAAATATGAAGGTCAGAATTAAGAATCCATACAAATTAAACATGTCACCTGTGATGCGTATACCATATGATAGGAATTCAACTGCCTGCCTCCTTCCATTCCCTGAGTTACCTGAATGTCTCAGGTGAGTGGCGAGACCTCATCAGGAGCATCTCTGCAGTTTGAGAATGTCCCATTGTGCTGAAATCAGGAAAGCATTTCAAAGAGCAGAGGGAGCCAAGTCTGCTCATCCCTGTTCAATCAGCCTTTCAAAATCTGCAATGCCTATTATGTGTTCACACATAACAAAAGGCTGGAGCAGAAGGGAAGGACAAGGAGACTGAACTCACCAGTCTTCTCTTTTGTAGCTTTTTAAGAGCTTCTTAAAGAAAAAGAGAAGGAGGAGATAGAAGAGGCAGAAAAAAAATAGATGAAGGGAGATTAAAACTTCAAATGTAAATTATAGATTAAATACTTCGTAGATACTTACAGGTGGAATTGCTGGGAACCTGGATTTCACTTACATGATTTTTTAAGCTTTTAGGTAGTCAATTGACAGCAGAGCATGTTTTCTAAAGAAGACCCATGAGAGGAGTGTTACGGAATAACTACTCTGAAGTTAGTATTCTCACTACTAACACACTTCCTTCCCACACTTTTTCTTCTTGTTTTGAAATAATGTACAATGCTATAACATTAGCTTAAAAAAAAGGGAAGAAATTAGTGAAACAAAAAAGAAGTTCACTCTCAAAATGAAAAAAAAAAAGAAAGAACGAAGAGAGGGAGTTCTACGGGCATTTAACAAGTTATTACATTGGGAAATAGATTATTTACAACAGATTTTTTCATTACTAATCTTGTACCCCAGGGAGCAAATTTTACGTTACTCTTCTAGCAAATACTGCCCCACTACAGATGTTACTAAAGATATTATTAATGGTTATAAAGTATCTTACATTAGTTGTTTTACTTTAATATTGTGGTAGCTTTGTTAACATCCTAGGATTTCATACTGACGGCAGGAAGAGAGCTGAACAAATTACCTTAATTAACTTAATGTTGAGTCAGCTATAAATGTTCCCTATACATGGTGAGTGTTGTAGATCATCAGGAATTTTTAAAGTATTATATGTAGTGCTGCGAGTTCAAGATGACAATATGTTATTTCTTTGACATCTCCCTCGCTCCTCTTCAGTCTGGAACTGGTCTATTTTTTAAAAAGATAAATCATAACATTCATTTCTTGTCCTGTTACAATATATCAATATTTGTTGTTCTTAGAAATATATCTTTTCTTTCTATTAGTTTAACTGAGAAGGCTTCCACATGGTCCTTACATTTCTCCTCTCTTCTTGTTTAAGTGCTGTATAAGTGACATGCAAGCAAATAAAGTTTGCAATTATATCAGCAGTGGGGATGATTGGTTGGGACATAGTAAAGTTGAATTTCATTTTCAAACATCTGAAATATGCATGACCAACACACTATTCAATAGAGCTTTAGATCATGGGTGTAGATTTAATAAAGTAAAATGATGGCCATATATAAAGAAATGTTATTTTATTGATGAAATAACTTGTGCTATACTGCACAAATTATCATTTTTATTTCTATTTATTTCATCCTCTCCTATTAAATATGTCAAGTGTATGTTATTTTTTTATTCTACTTATATCTGAAAAAATAAGAGTCTTTATAGCAGATACAGTAAATGCAAACATTGAAAGTGACAAAGAAATGACATTTTGATTTAAAAAGAAAAAACAATCATTTAATCTTATTAAAAAAAAACCCCTTATTTCTTATTCTCCTTCTTTGAAAATTCCATGTCTTACTTTGTATTATGATATGGCTACTTTTAAATAACGTCAGCTGTTTGCATCATCTAAATAAATATAACACATTTGTGTTCTCAGGAAAAAATAATATACTTTCAATACAATCCATCCCAAAACCAAAAGTGATGAAATTTAATTTCCAGAAAGTATAATTAAATGTGAGTAAGCAAATCTAAAGTGTCAATACTAACACATTATAAAGAAAAAAACTGTTTCGTAATAAATATTTTACTTCATAGAGCTGATATTCTTACTGCTAGAATATACCTAGGTAACATTTATTCACTACAACACAGGGAAAATATCTTCCACCTTCTTAGCTGGTACTTCTTCACTCTTGAGGCAGCAAGAAAATCTTTTCCCAAAGGATAGCTTAAGTGAACGGTAATGGATTAAAAGGCAATTAACTTCTTGGTTAAAGACCAACACAAATTGGCATGGCTAAAACTTTCCACCACCTGTTCATTTTTTTTATTAAATTATTATAATGGACTCACTCCAACTCCCCCAAAAATAGTGTCTGTATCAGAAATATCATCATAGCTGGCAGTAATTGTCATGGGTTTTGGCTGTACCAGGAAGAAGTTAACTGGCATGAAGACTGAACTATTACTCCATACAGAGAAAAGCTACCTTAAAGCTGTAGTTTACTGTCTCTCCATAAAAATAACAAATGGATGTTTGCTTAAAATGGTGTCTACAGAGACGAAACAGAAGTCATAAAAACAAACTGTAAAAATAAGATCACTGGGCAGCCACCATTCAGACACATAGATTAAAATAAGGAAAAGCAATAGGGCCAACATCAAATATTTAATAAGTGCATGAGAGAAGATACATTTAATTCTAGAAAAAAAAAACCAAACAAAGTAATAAATGAAAAAATAAAATAACAAGCAACAGAGAAGGCTCAGTGTTGTTTCTCCTAATAGTTTCATTTATTGAACAGTAAAAGGACAATTTACCCTTCTCTCATGATATCATGTATACATTCTGTTCAGAGTTAGAAGAGTCTGTTCAGATGTAGGAGATAATATGAAACCATTAGGCTTTATAGATTTTCTTGTTGAGTGGTAGTGGACATTGTAATTAAGGCACAATGTATAAATCAGTCATAAATTATGAAACTGGAGTAGTCAAAATGATCAAATTAGAGCTGCTGAATATCGTGGACCACAGGATTCCTCCTTATGTTTTATGTTTAAAGTAGATCTTTTAGAGGAAAAATTCAACTTTTTATTCTAAATTTAAAAAAATAAAATGCAGCAACAGATATTCTAGTTCAGGCCTAGAGGAACAGTTTTAATGGGTGATTATTAGTGCTTTTACAATTAATTAAGTTTTGTACTGGAAATGAAAAAAAACCTGAATCCAAACAAAAAATGTTCAGTTCAATCTTAGAACAAAATATATGCTGTATATTCTGTGTCTGTATTGAAGAAAAGAAGGCTGAAGGCTGCCAGAAATGTATAATCTGTATTTTGGTCCTTGGCAAAAAAATAATCCTGGGGGCTGATTTCAGCCTTTTTATTGCTGCTCATCTAGCAGCCGGATCATAGCAGCAGGCAGGAGGAGAGGATAAAGAAGATTTTCTCTTGATCCTTCCTTGCCCCTTTGTCTTGATTTTCCTTTCTGTCCTTAGGCCTGTTTCAATTGCTTTTTTTTTGTTTCTCTCAATGGTGCATTGTTGGGATTCTCTCCTAAGTCTTGATTAATTTCTCATAAGCACCCTAACAACTCTCATGTGGCAGACATGAATCCTAACCAAAATGAGAGCAACATGTCCCAGCCAAACAGTCTGAAGGGATAGGGATCAATTCCACCAAGGCACAGCACATTCCTTTCTTCAGTTACAAATTCTGCAGCAAATCAGCTGAATGCCTTGGAGACTTCTTATCTGATGTTATGGGTTTTAGTCCTCTGTAGTTTCATATTTTCCAAAGAGAATGCATCTATCTGCTAGAGATCCAGATGAAACTCAATGACCTACAATAGATGTGTGTGCATAGAATTGTCATCAAATGCTTGTGCATTACTAATTTTTTAACTACTAATTCTGTTACATTTCAGATGCATTCTAATATAAAAAGAAAATTCAGTTTAAGGATTTTTTAGGAGACACTGCAGAAAACTGAAACGAAAGGGGAAAGGATGAGAAAATCAAATAGAAGAAAACTAACCAAAGAAAATTCTGAGGGCAAATCTAATGCAGAGCCAAAATTTAAAGTCAGAAGGGATGATGAAATATGAAACAGCCCCACACACATACTTCATCCTGGAACTGGGATTCTGAGGAGTATTGCATAGCACCACAGCTTCAACAATGAAAACCTGACTGGGAAGTTTCTGCAGTCCTATTAGCCAGAAGGCACGTCTAGCCTTGAATTAAGTAAAATCAAATTACAGCAAACAGAACCAACCTTTCAGCAATCTTTGCTCTTTTCTTTCTTTAACTTTAGAAGATTTGAGTTTGGAAATGTTGAACTAAACTAAGTTTCATTTTAAAATCTTTCAGACACTACATGCACGCCACGGTATTAGAAAAACTATCTTCTCAACTTTTTTTTTAAATCCATATTTCTAGCATTTATGGCTATTTTTATGCAGAAGTGTCATAGTTCAACACCCTTTTTGGACTGGTTTAGATAAAGTACTCGGGGAGCTTTCAGCTGAGAAAAAGCTCAGAGAGGATACCATCAAGACTTACAAACCTGGGATTGTAAATTCAGAACTGTTTGCTGAATTTCACAGAACTAAAACTAGAGGGCAACCACTGAAACCACGAAGAGACATAAATAAATTAGGAAAAAAACCACCATTTTTTTCTCAGTGGGCAATAAACTTCTGCAATTTGTGGCCACAGCATGTTTCAGAGTAAACACTATCAGCAGATTGAGAGCAGACTTAAGCATGGAGAGGTACTTGCAGGAGCAGGCAAACGTGTCTCTTTTCTGTTCCAGTTCAGCATGAATTCCAAGGAATAAAGGGGGAATGGACTACATACAGTGGCCATGTTTTGTGTCCTCCCTAAATGGCTTTCACTTCTCTCGCTCTTTAAAGCAGACCAATGATCTTAATCTCTTTTCAAAAAACTGCAGAAAATATAAACTATTAGTGAATTTACCTGGATGTCTCACCAAACGCAGCCAAACCTCAAAGGCAGGATTTATGGGGCTTTGTGGAGTTTTATGGATTTAAAGTGTAGCCAGAAAACAAAATAAAACAAAGAAAAAAAAATTAAATTTTATTTTCTATGTTTTTCCCAGACATTACTGGAAATAAAAGAAATGACAAACAGGGCTTTCAAACAACTGTCATAAGTTTTCAACTAACATAATAAAATATTTAGCTAATTCAGTTTTCTTTCATTTTAGATTACTTGCAGTCTAGATTCTGCTTCTGCAATCATCTAAGAACTTGGAGAAAAAATTATTCCTGAATTTGGGTTATTTTGTTGGTTGTTTTAGCATCTGAGTTAGCATTAAAAAGGCAGCTCCTATAGGCACATGAAATCCTCTTCTGAGTAAGAATAGAATTACAGGGTCAGTAATACTGCAAACCTCTCAAATCTCTGTCTATGCCTACTTGTAGGTATAAAAAAATTCATTCACTTGCTTTGGCTTTTTTTTTTTTTTTTTTTTTGGCCATTTGGCACTACATATGAAAAACTAGATAGGTAATATATCAGAATGGTAACTCAAGATTTGAACATTATATTCCTCTGCAGTTATTTCTAGGGAAAATGATCACAAATCATAAAGCTGTTCAGCTACCCAAGTCTCTCACAACACAAAGTTAAAATCACGAGACCTTCCTGAGAATATAAAGAAGCGATATTCCTCTAAAAATATGTACAGATGGCTCCATTGTGCTTGTCATTTAAAATATTTCTAAAATTGCTTTAACATGAGACAAAAAATTTAGAGAAAATTAATTCTTAATTTCTAGAACAAAATTCCAAATTCATATTGTTATGGTTTTTATGAGGGAAAATATATGCAATCTTATAGATACTTTGCTCAGGCTTATATGAAATAATACCAAAACCATGTATGACTTGCAGATTTTTTTAATAAAAATTAGAAACACTGTTTTTATTCTGCAAAATCTTTTTTTATCTAGACAAGGCTTAATCATTCCTATAGGCAGAAGAAAAAAATTCACATGTGTAAACTTTATCTTAGATTTAATGTTTGCTCTTATTAGGCAAGTTGTCCAGAAGAGGTCTCAGATTGTCGCTTCCTCACATGTTTTATCTTCTGGCTATCTCATGGATTTATTGCTTTTTGTGTTACATCAGCTGTAACCTGGACAATATTGTCAATTGTGACTCAATAAATCAGTGAACCAAACAGCAGACTTGTGAAGAAAAGTTCAGATGTAGAAAGTGAAACAAATGGGATGGAATATGGTGATTTCATGTTTGTCCATCATTCTTCTCTATAGAATTAGAGTGTGTTACTGAGGGGGAGAATATAAGAGTATTTTAAAACCTTATTTAGATAATTCCTTTTCAGAAATTTAAATTTTCATTTAGCACCATCATAGCAGAGGCTGAGATGCTGTGTTGTAACCAGAAACCTTTTCAATATCTTTTAAATTTGTACAGAGCCTTTTGAAAGAGTTTTAAAGATTGATACCATCTTAAAAAGCTGGAAAGAAACTCAGTACATGGTTGCCTAATTTGGCATTATATCACAGTGTTTACATTTGCATCAGAGATGGGAGTATAGGGACTGTTATTCTGGGAAGTGAAGTCATCTTATACAATTACAATATAGCATGCATTTTGAAGGTATAAGTGTAAATTATGCTGCCATTTTTTTTTCCAAGAAGAAGGAAGGAAAATTTTGTGGAATTCTTTACTGTTTCTTTTATTATACCAGAACTTGCTACTTGCTGTGTAAAAATCTCCATTTTAAGTGATTCTTCTCCTAAAGTGAGTTAGATTAAACATTCTTACAAAGATTTTATCTTCCACCCTCATACAAAGCTCTGCAATGTGAATACAATGATATGATTAGTACAACGTGTTTGCAGGAAAACAAATGCTACTTCCACGTTTGTTGCAAGTTTGTAGTCTAGATTCTTACCTTATAATTATTAGTGATGATATTTGACTTAGAATCTTTGATTATTGTTTCTAATCACAACTAAGAAAAAGTGTATCATTATGTTTCAGATTGAATACCAATAAAACAACGTTCAGGACATTACAAAAATCTGTACTTTCCTGGGACCCATCTGAAGGCAGACACAGATTTTTAAGAGATTTTCTTGAGACAGATTTTCCAAGATGCACTCTTATATTTAGGTTCCTAAAGTATTGTAAAAAACTATTTTTAGTTATTTCAAAGGAAAACATAAAAGATAATAACCTGAAGCTTGCATAATGATTTCCATCCCTCTGGCAAAGATAACATTGAGAGTGAATTAATAGTTCATTTTTTCACTATGTTTTGTTTGGTTTTCTTGCTCTTAATTAAATAGTTCACATCACCACTGTGAAGTAGAAAGTAAATTATTTTAATTGTGTTCCAATAAGGGATTAACAAAGTCCAGTTGATATTTTATCTCCCACCCTGGTTTACCATCACATTAAAACTCATAACATTAAATTTTATCTCCTCTGTAAATTCCAGGAATGTTTTTCAGCTGTGAGATGGTGCTGAAGATGGAGGAGTGGTAAAGCACTTGGAACATCTTTCCTGTGTTCTTGTGCCTCCTGGAAGCTTTCCGGACTGGGTTGACCCTGGCTGGGTTCCAGGCACCCACCAAAGCCAGTCTCTCACTCCCCTCTGCAGCTGGACAGATGAGAGAAGATATAACAAAGGATTCATGAGTTGAGACGAGGATGGGGAGAGATCACTCAGAGATTACCGTCACAGGTAAAACAGGCTCAAATTAGAGACATTAATTGAACTTATTACTAATAAAATCAGAGCAGGGTAATGAGAAGTTAAATAAAACCTTCTAAACACTGCTTTTCTTCCCCCCACTGTTCCCTCCTTCCCAGCTCTACCTCCTACCCCAGCGGCGAAAGGAGACAGGGAATGGGGTATATGGTCAGTTCATCATCCATGGCTTCTCCCGCTGCTCAGGGAGACGAATCCTTCCCTTGCTTTAGCACGGGGTCCCCCCCCAGCGGGAGACAGCTCTCCAGGAACTTCTCCAATGCGAGTCCATCCCACAGGCAACAGTTGTCCCCAAACTGCTGCAGCGCGGGTCACTCTTCCACGGGGGGCAGTCCTTCAAGGCCAGGCTGCTCCAGCCTCGGAGCAGGGCCCCTCCCTCCACAGGCTTCCCACAGGGTTGCAGCCTCCTCTCAGGCATCCACCTGCTCCAGTGTGGGCACCTCCAGGGGCTGCAGGTGGATCTCTGCATCCCCGATGAGAAGGACCAATCTGACTTTCATTTATGCCTCAACACATGTTATTCCCATGAGAGCTGCGCTCCCGTCCCCGGGAGGCTTTGCCTGGCCGGCAATCACGCCAGAGAAAATTTCCACGATGGGGCCGTGACCGACCCCCTGCACTGGCCGGTGGCACAAGTGCCTGGATGCTCGGGAAGGATGCCCATGAAATTGGTCTGGGGGAGGAGCCTTAAGACATAAAAGCAATTAACTGCAACAAAGCGGGAGCCGTTTGCTTCTGGCTTTTTTGGAGGGAGCGGGGGCTCTCCTGTAAGGTCAACTTGGACCCCTCCTCCCTTCGCTTCTTTTCTTCCCTGCGGTCCTGCTTTTCTGTGCTTCGCCGTTTCTGTGAACCAGCTCGTCACCGCCAGGACCTCGTGCTCCGCAGCTGCTGCCGCCTGCACGCAGCCGTAGCCCGCAGCCGCGCCCCGACTCTGAGAGCCCGCAGCCGCTCCAGGAGCACACGTGCAGCCACAGCAGCCTGCTCTCCGCCGAGGGAAGGGACACGCAGCCTGCTGCTGCTTGGAAATTGTGCCCAGCCCGCCACGGCAGCTGCGCAGACGCGCCGCGGTTCGCAGCACCCCTGCTCCGTCGGCTGAGCTGATGCTGACAAAGCGCCCAGAGTTTCTTGTGCTAGCGCTGTCCCTGTCTTTGTTTCTTCCTGTTTATCCTCCTGTATCTGTATCTTCCTGTTTCCCCTCTCTGCTCGCTTTCCTGTCTCCCTGTGGTAGGAACGCTTACCCTTTTCTCTCAGTAGAGTTCTCAGATATAGTATTGCCGCGTTTGCGCTTTATTTTCGTCCGAGAAGTCTGTCAAAAAGAATCCTTCCCGACACCCCTTTTTATAGTGTAACGGGACACCCGTGAATCCCCATGGGCTGCGGGGGCACAGCCGCCTCACCATGGGCTGCACCACGGGCTGCAGAGGAATCTCCGCTCCGGTGCTTGGAGCACCTCCAGCCCCTCCTTCTCCACTGCCCCTGGTGTCTGCAGAGTTGTTCCTCTCACATGTTCTCACTCGCCTCTTGTGTGTCCGCAATTACAACTGCGCAATAACTTTTCTTTATCTTCACTCTGTAACCACAGAGGTGTTACCACCGTTTCTAGTTGGCCCAGCCTTGTTCAGCAGCACATCCTGGCTCTGCCAGGCATGGAGGAAGCTTCCAGCAACTTCTCACAGAAACCATCCACGTAGCCCCACTGCTACCAAAACCAGGACATGCAAACACTTTCTCAGGAAGGCTTGGGAAAAAAAAAAAAAANAAAAAAAAAAAAAAAAAAAAAAAAAAAAAAAAAAAAGTTCTAGAATGTTTAGGTTAACTTATTTTTTTAATGGTTAGGGATGTCATGTGCCTCAGATATAAACCATAGGGCACATCAAGCTTATATTTGATGACGTATTTTAAGAAGTACTCTTGTATACATAGCAGTCATTTGAAGTTTCAACAGTAAAATAGGTAAAATTATAACCAGAAGTAAGGTATGCGATACTGTTAGATAAGGTGGTTTATCTCTGATTGCTCTAACTGGACAAAACTTGAAATGTTTCTCTAGTCCACTGACTACAGTGGGACTGATGCAACACAAGCAAACTGGATTCTGGCTGAATAGCATAACAGTGAAAAAAAGAATTGAATGATAAAATAAAACATAATGTGAATTTATAGTGAAAACCAAAATATATTAAATGCATGCATCTACATAAGGTAGCATTACAGCCATTATCTGATTTAAAGGTGATAAACAATGTGATCTGTAAAATAAATCAAAGATTAGTTTTCTCTCCCTTTTTTTTTTTTTTTTTTTCTGATTTAAGTGGGTTTTTTATTACCTGAAAATGTATGAGTTTTGTTTTCATTGACTCAGTGGCATTTATTTCCATAGCCAGACTAATAATTCAAGTAACAAGTGGTTCATGGACTTGGAAACAACTAAAGATTTTTTGTTTCTAGGGTGCTGGCATGTCTCTCTCTTCTAGATATAATGGCAAAATATTTGGCACTCAAGAAAAATGCATAAACTAGATACATCTAGTTTACCAGAAGTCATAAATGAGATGCACAAGAAAACACAAAGCCATCCCCTGTCCTCTAAACTCTCAGACCCCTGATCCAGGAATTAATTTATTCTAAACTCAATTTGAAATTTTCAGGACTTTATCAGAGGTAGGAAGGGAAAGTAATTTTTTCTTTTTTTAAATTCAGCATTGTCATAGTTAGAATATGGGTAAATATTTTGTTTATAAAAGTTGTAGAATAAGTATAATAGAATATTTCCTGAAAATATATAGTATGTTATATTCATACACAATTAGATATATGTACAGTGCTTTTCCAAGAAACAAAAAAAGACAATCTTGAAAGCTGTTTCTTAATTCCTTTCTGTTTTTCTCCAAGCTGCTGGCAGCACAGGATATGATTGAAACCTTTCTTTACTGATAGGTAAAGCACCTACAATAAATATCTAATTTACTTCCTCTTTGGTTGTAAATTAGAAGGGGTTCTGCTGTGGGTTTGGTCATGCACACATGTTTATTTCTTAATTACAGCTATGAAATTCTGGATTACTACTGCAGTGTCAGCCGAGACTGCAATAGCTCCAAATCTGACTTTTCAGTCCTCTGTCCATAGGTTAGTTCAGGGATATAGAAGTTCTTACACTGTTAAGCTGTGTTTTTGTCACAAATCCACTTGACTCTCTTGTTGGATTACCTGCTTGTGTGGATTTACTCTCTCAATTCAACCTGAAGGTTTGAAAATCTCTGGAATTTGATATTAGCTGTGAATGCTTTTGGAAATCCATTTTGAAAATATGCCTGCCACATACTTGCTTGTGACAATCTCTTTTAATTAGAAATTCCCATGTCAGTCAAGACACAGAGGAAAAGAATTAATAGGGTAGTAACACTGGTGTAAGGCATCACTTATGTTTTTGACACTTGTAGTGGGAGTACTGCTGCATAGACTCCTGTGGGCTCCAGAAATTTGCTCAAAAAATAAGGTGCCCTCCCTGTGGTTCCTCATGCATCTAGGCAGAAAAAAATTTCCACTAAAGATATTCCTGCATTTCTCTCACAGGACTAAGAAATCATTTTGTCATGTGAAAATTTGTCAGACTGTATCTGTAAATTTTCTGTGTTTGGAAAATAAATTGTGAGTCTAGCCACCGTTAACATCCGAAATTTAGCAGTTGAGAATGTTTTACCTCCTGATCTGAGTATATCAGTTCTAAAGTGGTTCCTTCACTGGTGCTACAAAACACCTTCACCCCTAGAAGTTCTTTTTAACCACTACTCTGATGATGTTTATATTGATTTTCTGTGGTGTTGTAGAGATGGAAGGAAGGGTGCTGCTGATTTCCTATTGTACCTGCACTACTTGGGTTACCCACGGCAGTGTGGATATTTATAAATGTTCACAGGCATGTGGTCATTGTCTTATTCCAATACTGTTATCTTTGCTTTTTTATTTACACTGACATTTTGACCAGAACGTTTATACTTGTACACTTAAAATGAATCCGGTAAGGGGAACTGCTGATGTAATACATTTGTTATGCTACTTCTAGAGGAGTTACTGACTGCTACAATTAGTAGGTTTAGGGCAAATACAGTTTTAAATTTTTTTGAAAGTGTGGAGCATATCCAGCAAGTCCTTCTTTGGTTTCATAAAGTACATGCAGCTCGCAGATTTTGGAGTCTGTCTGAAAAAAGATACCCAAAAAACATAGTAGATGAGAGAGGGAGGGAAGTGAGTACTTTGGGTAATAGTTTAGAGATGTACTGCAGAAATCTTTATTAACTTGAAGGTTAATATGTTGCTCCTTGCATCTGTGGCAAATACGTGGTTTAATAGTGAACTCATTAACAGGAGCACTTATCAATGTAGTTTATCAAGACTGGCCAATATTAATTTGTTTAATTAGTGACTAACAATGGAGAGTTTAACTTTCAAGTATTACATTCAATGAGGCCCTCTTATCTAACACTGGAACAATGAGTTTTTGAGAGTTAATTCCTCAGGGATAGCAAATCAACACAGACATCATTGGTATTTCTTAGAGACTAGACACCAGCTTCTAAGAGGGGTGCTCAAAACCCCTCAAAGCGTAGTGCCCGGAAAGCTTTAAGTGCACAGAAGATAGTAATAGAAGGCTTTAAAAAGACAGCTGAACACAGAGTGTGAATGAAGAACAGCCGAAGTGGTGAAAAGGTGAAGCAGCTGGTCTCATTTTTTTTTTTTTTGCAGTCAGTTTTGGGATGAGTGAGATTTCAGCTTGCTAGTGGATCTGTTTCTTTGTGGCTGCTGTATGTTGTCTGTGTCATGCCTTGTCTCCAGGGTGTGAAAATAATAATTTGTCAGTACTGTGATAAAGAAGTGAGATGTGAACCAGTGGAATAGAGGGGATGTGTTAATTTTTGCTGATGGTTAGGTATATAGTTGATTTCTCTGGGGTGCCAGTGTTGTTTTCTTGAAAGTTTGTATGCTGTTGTCTGGGTTTGTTTTCTCTCTGAATTCTTTTCCCTTTGCTAGGACTCAGATGCTTTATCTGAAGGTAAGTGTTGCTTCCTTCTCATCCAGACTTCTGAAAGAGACAGAGAAAAGTATGAGGATTCAAGGCAGTGCCATTTCAGTTTCTAAACTTAAGAAGTAGAGACATCTCTCTGCTTCTTTTTGTCTTCCACTTTCCTGTTTATAATTCTGTCTGTGATGAGTTCATAATTCACAGTCTGTGATGAGTATATACACCACTTTACATTCATCTTTTTTTTTTTTTTCTTGTATCTCTGTGTATTTTTCAGAAAGAAGATGAGGGCATATGAAGCTAAATCATTTAGGAAAATGGATATTTATAAGAATACTTTCTGATTGTTAGGAAATCTGCAAAGTTCTTATGATTCTTGGTTTTTGGAGCGTATTAGGGTGTTGGTTGTTGTTGTTGTTTGGGTTTTTTGGGTTGGGGTTTTTTGTTTGGGGTTTTTTGAGTGTGTGTTCCATGGAAGAATTTTGACCAGTCAGTCCAGGAAATGTATTTTAAAATTATTAAAGCATACCTTATAAGTAATAAACCTACCTTCCACAGCTGTGGACATTAATTACCCTGAAATGCCACTGATTTTCACGTATTACAGTAGGTTTTAAGTAGACTGTGAACATCAGGATGAGGGGAAAATATTTTAGAAAGGTGCTGTTTTTAGCACTTTTAATATGTTGACTACAACACCAAAATTAATGAAAAAACAGTAAGTTGAGATTGTGTTGGGAATGTATTACAGACAAAAAACTTGATATTTTGCTGCTTTCCCCTATCCAGTTATCTGCCGGATGGCTGTAAACCATATTAGCTCAGAATCATGCAATCAAAGGTGGTTTGATCAAATGAAGTTACTTTAGTGTAATTAATATTCAGTAAATAGAGCCATAACTGGGGGATTAAGTTAAAAATGCCTTTTATGCTCTTGTGTCTATAGGAGGTTTGTAATTTGCGCCTCCTGCAATCATGTGGCTTTCTTCATATTGGAAGTTACTCGGAAACATGCAGTGCGTTTTAATGCTGCTGGTATCAATTCACATGCTCTATAAGGCTTTCTTTTTCTTCTCTGTTTTGTTGTTGGTTTGGTGGGTTTTTTTTATGGAGGGGTGTGTTTTTTACTTGGTTTTATACTTTTAATCTTTCCTTTTATTTTGAAACATTTTGCTGGATTTATTTATTCACTTGATTTACTTTTTATCAAGATTTGAAGGGGGTCAGGAATAGAGTAGATAAGAAAGGGGGAAAATTATTAGTTTATGTGAGAGAACTGTATTCTCTCTTGTTATTATTTTCCCTAGAAGATGTCCACTGATAACACTGAGGTAAGACATGACTCTCTGCTAGTGTGAAACATGTCAAAACTACGTTACACAAAATTCTCAGTCATATTGTTTACACAATTTTACAAATCTCTCAGTGAATGTACTTCAGATGTGCATTTTGTAAGGAAAGACAAAAATAATTGCTTCCTTGTAAAATTCTGTATTTCTTTTCAGTGAAGTTGTCATGGTTTAGCTGTAGCCAGCAACCCCACAGCCACTCACTCCCCCACCAGCAGGTTCAGGGAGAGAATGGGTAGGGTAAAAGCTAGAGAACTCAGGAGCTGAGATAACGACAGTTTAAGAGGGAAAGAAAAAGCCATGCAGACAAGAAAAGTAAAACAAGGAATGAATTCCGTGCTTCCCATGGCAGGCAGGTGTTCAGCCATCTCCAGGAGAGCAGGGCCCCATCACAGGTAACAGTGACTGCAAATATCATCACTGGAAATATTCCTCCACTTCCTCCTTCTTGCCCCTGCTTTATACACTGATATATAATGACATCACATGGTCTGGAATATCCCTTTGGTCAGTTGGGGTCACCTGTCCTGGTTGTCTCCTCCCACCATCCCAGGCACCCTCAACTTCCTGACCAGCATGGCCGGTCCGAAAAGCAGAAAAGGCCTTGGCTCTGTGTAAGCCCTGCTCAGCAACAACAAAAACATCTCTGTATTATCAACCTTGTGCTTATCACACATCCAAAACACAGCCCCAGTCCAGCCACCGGGAAGAAAATCAACTCTACCCCAGCCAAAACCAGCACAGAAGTCCTTACTGATTTATCTTGTGGACAAACTGTCATTCGCTTTGTTTGCACACTTTGTGTTTATATAAATACAGTATATTTGTAGATCTGATCTGAAATAGTCCATCATGCATGAGAATAAACCCTACATTAAATGAAATTTTTCCACAAAGGAACTTTATGAAGTATAGGAGAAATTTCATAAATTGCTGTTTGTTTTTTCTGAATAAATAAAATAGTTTCTTTTGTTCTCTTACATCACTCCAGAAGAAACTTGTTAAATTCTTAGGATATCAGAATGATGATGGTTGGTTGGTGGGTTTTGTTTGGTTCAGTTTTGGTTTTTCTTTTTTTTTGCTTGAGGTTGCTTTTGTCTGGTAGACACTGCTATCTTCTTCTGGCTAAATTTGTTCTGAGTTCATTTCTGAGAAGGAAAAGAACTTCTAGGTGGACCAGACTATATCTAAATAAAAGGTTTTTAGAAAAAAAGAGTATAAATAAAGCAGAAAGAACATCCCTTTCTCTGCAAGGTCAATTGCTTAATCCTTTTTCTCAGATTATACAAATTCATCAGTGCCCGGTGGGCCTGCCTGTTATTGCCCTGAACCTTGCACAGTCGCTTAGCTGGTACAAAATAATTGGAAAGACATGCAAAATGCTATCAAATCAGAATGGTTCTTCTTTTACATCAATTCTATAACGGCATAAAGGACTACATAAATTACAGCAGAAAGAGAGGGTTTTTTCATCATGACATTTGATGCAAGGTAGATCCTTGGCATAAATTCAGCAGTTCCTTTCCATTTTTGTTTGTTTGTACAAAAGACTTGAGGTTTTCAGAAGAAACACTAATCTGAAGTGTTAGAACCTGCAAGGCTCTGTCTGAGTCATGCTGACAGGTGAGAGTAAACAAGTATAAAAATGGAAAATGTTTCTCAACAGATGGGGGGGAGTTTCTAGCTAAGTGTGGAAAACAGGGCCATCTTCTGATGCTTGGTAACTGTTTAATCTGAGTTTGGGCTGAACCTGCTTTTAGCCAATTATTTAAATTTATTAGTAAATGGGCGCTTTTCACAGAGAAATTCCTAGATGACCAAACTCTGCAACCAAAACCTCTGGTGAGCTAACTTGTCTAAAAAGGATTCTTTTAACACAAAATTCCTTGTCTTTTTTATCATTGCAACATAAAGTGTCATAAACACTTCTAAAAACATAATTCTATAATTACTTTATATAAAACTAGACATTTCTAATTAATTTACGGGGGTTTTTTCGTCTTTAATATCCTAGGAATGGGGCTTTTTTCCTCTTAAATATCCTAGGACAATCATTCCTTGCAAGTAGAAGAAATCACTGAATTGTTAGGGTTGTAAGGGACCTCTGGAGATCACCCAGTCCAACCCTACAGTTGAGGCAAGGTCGCCTAGATCAGGTTATGCAGGAATGTGGTCCAGGTGGGGTTTGAATGTCTCCAGAGACAGAGACCTCCCTGGGCAGCCTGTTTCAGAGCCCTGACACCCTCAATATAAAGTTTTTCCTCATGCTGAGGTGAAACTTCTTGTGTTTCAGTTTATGGCCGTTGCTCCTTGTCCCGTCACTGGGCACCACTGAAAAGAGTCTAGGACCATTCTCTTCTCACCTGCCTTGGAGATACTTACAAGCATTAAAGAGATCCCCTCTGTCTTCTCTTGTCCAGACTAAACAGGTCCAGCTCCCACAGTCTCTCCTCATAAGAGAGATGCTCCAGCCCCCTTGTCATCTGGACCCTCTCCTGAAGCTCCTTATCTTTCTTGAACTGTGAATGCCTGAATTGAACAGAAGGCACTAGGTGTGGCCTCACCAGGGCCTAGTAGAGAGGCAGGATCACCTCCCTTGACCCGCTGGACACACTCTTCCTGATGTGCCCAGGATACTAGTGGAACTGAGACAAGAGTCATAATTGTGCTCATCTTACCCATTTTGCTTTTTTTTCTTTGTAGTGTCAAAATCATAAATCTATTCCCCTTATTCTGTAATGTAACTTGTAATCTTGATGTGCAGGAGAAGCGAAATGTACCTTGCAAATCAATTGTCAGCCAAAGTGAAGTGGAAAGGCAGATCCCCCAAATGTGCTTGGGTCCTTGACCTGCTTTGATTGATGGATACGCATGACTGATGCAGTGGCAGGCTCAGCAAGCCATGAAGTAGTTTTATTTAACCAGGGAATTGTCTGTGTCTGAGAGTGCCACTTATATGGGGTGTGTCTGTGAATAAATATTTTTCAAGTTTATATGTTAACCGTGCCATTCCAGCTGAGCTGAGTCTCTTGCCAGGAGCAGTGCCTGATGTGTGTGTGCTGAACAGAATGTTGAAGGAGGTGTCTCCTGGGTGTATGAAGGGCTGACGGAAATTCACTTGAACACGTAACCTGACCAAACTCAGTGTTTGTAAAAATAAACAAAAAACCAGCCTTGTCTGAAGGACAGTGCTGTGCTTATGTTTTCTAACAAATGAGGTAGCTCCTACTCCCTCTGTTACAATGTGGCTTTTTTTAGATTTTGGGGATTTTGGGTTTTTTAAGGAGTTTCGTCAAGCTCCATCGTTTGTCCATTAGGCTTTAGAAAACTAACTGGACACAGTTTGAGCATTGTGTTTGGAGAGAGTGGATTTCTCCCAGTAGTGGATCCTGCAGCATTACCCTAGCTAATCCCAAAAAAATCCCTTCTTGTACATGCTGCATGGTGGTATTTCAGGCTTATCCTGTGCCATTAAGGTGATTAGGGTACCTGCTATTGAAAAGTTCTGTTCAGAGGCTGCCATAACCCAAGAGGAGAGGCAATGAAACTGAGGAGAGAAACCAAACCATTCATTATCACAGCGTTTAAAATATAGCAGTTGAGTTCTTAAAATATTTAAGCATTTTAGATAGCTGCTGCACCTCAGCTATAAAATACTGCTCCTCGACTGAATTGTGATAACTGTGTGAGAACTGTTAAATTAATGTAGGCTGGCACATTTTGTACAAGGGTATTTTTACCTTTTATAAGATATGTTAGGAGTGCATGCTGTTGGTTATTATCTTCTGTCTTAGGGTAAGTCTTTTAGACATGCACTTACCGTGTAGCTAAGGGGAGCTTTAACTGAAGTGCTTTTTTATTTCAGCAAATTAATGCTTGCTCAGCTTAATCCTTTCTCTACTTCATTGTACGTGCGCAATATACTTAAGAGGCTAATAGTTTAATACCTCATATTTTATGGATATTTTGATGATGTTTTGAAGTGTTACCATTTGAAATACCTTAGTAACACTTATGATTCATGATGTTTGAATGAAAATATACAGGTAAGGGTAAGTCCGCGACAGAGCTGTCATTGCAGGTCTTTTCTGAATGTTTCCCCCAGAATCTGGATAAATATCTTTTTCTCCAAAAAATCTTCTCCATGCTGACTGTGATTAGTGTCCTCATAAGGAATAATTCTCTCAACTGCAGCTCCTGATTCTGCAGTTGCCAGCATCTGCAGTGTGTGGAAATGTTCTGCTAATGTTGGCTGTCATGTCTCTACCTTTTGCACCTCTTCCAATACTCTCACCTTTTCTGATTATCTTCTGCTCTCTCCACAGCCTGTTTGGATTTTTCTTTGGCTACCTTTTACCCTGCTGCTGCCTCTCAGACCTGCCTGTGCACTGCTCACATATCACTTTATTGTTTCAGTATTGAGCATCATTTGGAAAGTGCAATGCTGTCTAAAGTTATAGTCTTCACTGGCCAATCTATCAGGATGAGGGATAAAGATTGCTTGGCAAAAGCTGTGACCTTTATAATGATAAATATGTTGTCCTGTTCATCACAATAAATATAAAGCATTGTCCTGATAGGACAGTGCACGCTCTGTGAAGAGTACTGTTATTCCATGTCTGCCATTTCTGTCTGTGCAGGGCCTTTATTTAAGAGTTAAATAGAAATAAACACAAGCATGAAGGCTGAATAAGACAGATTAATGTAATTTAAGATATGTAATTAAAACACCATAGACAGGAAATTTATTTCTATTAAAATAATTTTAGAAAGCGGCTTTCTATACTAAAGAGATAATTTGTATTTTTGTGGCTTGATTAATACACTGTGATGAAATTCTAAAGCTGCAAAGCATTAATTGTCATAGAACTAAGACTAAAGCCTAATATTTTAATTCTAGTGGGTTCAGAACAGTTTAATGGTGTTCAGTTCTGCATATTTCTGTGTGTTTTAAGCAGCAGAAAAATTCTTTGATATTAACAAAGATAAATTGTTTTAAATTCCAGCAGGTTCAATGAGTCGGGCACTGGACTGTAACTTAGAATATCTGGAGTCTAATTTTGGCACCTTTTCACTATTCTCTGACATGATCTACACCAATTTCTAACCCTCATTTTTTTTTGAGTCTTTTCTGTAGTTTCAGTGGGCTCTACAGTTGTTGTCCTTTCAGACTGTTTATAGGATTTCAACCACCTTGGGGTCCAGATCTTGGCTCCTTTTAGAAATACGAGGAAAAAAATTATTATGTACAAATATGAATTTGTATATAAATAGGATACTGATATCTATTCACTATCTACTCATGATTCTTCTCTTTTCTTTAGCCTCAAATTTCATGTCCTCAAAGTTTACACTATGCAGTTTAAATATTTTGCAGACATCACAAGAAAGAGGGAAATATCCTGCAGATGTAATTTTGATTTTGACAATGAAATTCAAACTTTCTGTAAGATTCAAAACCAAAAATGAATCGCTGAACAATAAACTTTATATTTACTGACAGTTGACTATCTACCACAACATACTTCTGTTCATGACTAAAATTGGCAGTTCTATGCTGTGGAAAACCCGTCACCCCCAACATTCCTACTACTTTGTACTTTGAAAGTAACACAAGGATCAGATTTTTAGGCCTGCAATTAATAAGTCTTTCCTGGGATCCGTGCACTGAAGATAGACGTACTTCGTAGTAAAGAAAACAGAATAACAGAATTCATATATATGATGAAGGAATTGTGGGCTGATATCTAATCAGTAACATCATAATGGAGGTTAGACTAGATTGTAACATTGTTTTATTCTGATTTTAAAATGGGAGTAACCAAGGTGATTATATCTTCTTTTGTGCTCAAAGAAATATCACTTTATGATCCTTTGCTTTTGAAATGAAGTATTAAAAGATTTCTAGTGCACTTAAAATACATGAAACTTTAAGAGCAGGAATTTTTTTTGTTTCTTTTTGTCCCAGTATACGTGCTATGCAAAGTTATCAGCTTCCAGGTGGAATGGTTGGAATTCATTCTCCTTTTGTGTGGTTTCACAAGTCAATTTGTCAAGTGGAACCTTGGTGGTATTATGAAAGTGTAATAGTATTTTCCTTTTACTTCCTAAGTTTTATCTTCCTGCCTCAACCATCCCACTTGCAACAAAAGTTATCGGGGGAAAAGACATGGGTTTTTTTCGGTGTTATTTTTCCTCCTAACAGTATTGGGATATGTTAGGGTTTGGGGGGGTGGTTTGGGGTGTTTTTTGGAAAAGGAAAATAACGTTTTAAACAGGCTACAGGTCCCTGAGATGCTTTTATTTGTAGTAGGTTACTCTAAATTTGTAAACAGGAGGCTGTAGCAACACCCATTTTTCTTTTTCTTTAAATAAATGGCTTTCCAAGCTTTGTTTTTACCAGTTATAAGTGTGGAAGTATTTAACGTTCACTTAAAACTTGCTTCAGGCAGTGTCTGTGAGTTTATCTGCTCATGTAAAGAACAACAGAGTATTTCAAACAAGCAGTGTTGCTGTAGTGTTTGATACAGAAAAGTTTCAGCTACATGTGTCTCTATATCTTCAGTTTCCCCTGGAGCTTCCATCAGATAAGTAATGTTTGGGATAAATTTAGATGGAAAAATAATAAAAACTCAAAAAAGTACAGTTTGCCTTTTTGATCAAACCCAGTTGTGTTTGGTCCTTAAAAGGTTTAATTAACTCTGATTTTCTTTGAAATTACGAACAAATTGTGGTAAGATTTTCCTGACAACCTTTTGATGACACAAGTCTCTTCTTTGGCATTATTCGGAAATATTTTATAACTGAATTACTCTGAAGTGTTTTCTCTTCTCTATTCCCTCAAAATTTTACCAGAAAAAGAGCATTCCGGTTAATGAAAAATATTTCAATTGGTTACCAGGCTCTTCTTACTGCAGATGTGTTCAAATTATGAAAATAGTTTACTAAGAGGGCTTATCTGGAGCTACTATCAGTGTGATGAAGGCTGAACAGAATACAGCTGCAGGCATAAACACTCAATTGACTGAGCAGCCTTTTTCCGCCATTATTTTCAATTTGAGCTGGAAACCCTGTCCCTGATAACCCATAACCCATCACCCAGTCTCTTTAGTTATACTGACCTGAGGGTAGAAATCAAAACTCTGCTGAAAAGTTAAAGAAAATACAAAAAGTATTATTTTTGACTAGTATGTAATCCAGGAAAATTTTCTCACTCTGCTGGGACTTCATTGCTATGAACCTTTTGACCAAATTTATCAGCCTGATGGAGATTTGGTAAAGCTTTAGAGAGTACCATTAAATTCCATGCCCATGGAAATTAAAATTACTTTCCTTTCTTGCACAGAATTTGAATGCAAAGTTGATAATAAAAGTGCCTTCTATTAAAGAAGATTGCTTATGTCAAAAATGCGCACTTCAATCTGTCTGCCTTTGAGCTCATTAGGTTTTATCAAACTTGAATACATTGGAAGCTAAGGAAAAAATGAATTTTAAAATGAAGCCTAACACTGAGATAATGTGCAAAAAATGGTAGCCAGGATGAATCTGTACAAAAGTTGTGTGTTCCAGAACCAAATAAAAAATGGCTTAAGGTTAGAAAATTATTTGAAGGAAAATGATTAAATGTTAAAGATGGCGAGATTTGAAATTAACTTAGGTGATTTCACATTATTGAAATATGCTACCTGTATTGTGCTTCCTCATAGCTGCAGTAAGAGAACTGGAAGCAAAGGAAAGCATATATCCAATCAGGAATAACTCCTCAGTGTGGTTGGTTTCACTTGCTGTTTTGGCTCATATCATGTACAAAGCCCCATCCAACCTGGCCTCGAACACTTCCAGGGGTGGGGCAGCTACAACCTCTCTGGGCAACCTGTTCAGTGCCTCACCACTCTCAAAAGAAAGAGTTTACTCCTAATATCTAATCTAAACCTATTAATAAACCTAATTAATTAAACCAAAACTTGTTTCAATCCATTCCTTCTTGTCCTGTCACTACATGTCCCTATAAAAAGCCCCTCTCTTTCTTGGCTCCTGTTTCTCAGATCTCAGATAAAGAAAAGAAGTACTGGGTATTTTCCTTGTTTGTTCTAATAATTTTTGTGGGACTTTTCTGGTCCAAAAAAACCCTCCATGACTATTGCTACTACATTCCTCCCCACCCCCCCAAAAAAAGGGTTTTGAAGAAAAATTATATTGTTTCAAGGAAATAGATTTAGGAAGTAAACAATGACAGGAACGGATATAAGCAACCAGATTTCTTTGCCCATTATGCCACAAAGAATATAAAGTTTCATCTGTTAAAATAGAAATAATATATGATTGTTGTTCCCTTCTCTCCCCAAGGCAGAAGGTATTGATATCTGTGTATGTACACACAGTATACATTCTTAAACAAAACAAAAAAGCCCTCATTCTATGCAAGAATCTTCTTAGAAAATAAAAGAGGTGGGAAAAAAATCAGAAAAGTTGAGTACAAATAGGATGAATTGAGACTCATTTTGAGATTTATTCTCCTTCTTCAGTTGGATAATACTTTTGCATAGGTTGAGCAAATATATACAAAATAAGAAATAAGTCTTTTTATGAATCTTTGATTCTTCAAGCAAAGACAATGTGAATGGGAGACTTAAAGCCATATTTCATTTGCTGGTGAAATTCACTCATGTTTTAGAATACTATGACTTGTTTTAAAAATCAATGCTTTGCATCTTTTGTATTGTAGAAGGTGGGAAATTCCTCTTAATTCCAGAGCATCATTTGCTGAGTTTAGGTTTGTGTTGGACACCACTGTTCTTGGAAACTGCTCTTAATGTTGCACTCATAGTCAGCTTATGGGTAACTTGTTTTTTATCCCAGATGATTTAATAACATTTCTTTAAATGAGCAATCATCTAAATGCGTTTGAGGAGACTTTGTGAAATAGACTTTTTAAATTTCATTAAAAAAA
>VYXC01001381.1:44256-63339 GCA_013397175.1 Platysteira castanea
TGTTTCAATCCATTCCTTCTTGTCCTGTCACTACATGTCCCTATAAAAAGCCCCTCTCTTTCTTGGCTCCTGTTTCTCAGATCTCAGATAAAGAAAAGAAGTACTGGGTATTTTCCTTGTTTGTTCTAATAATTTTTGTGGGACTTTTCTGGTCCAAAAAAACCCTCCATGACTATTGCTACTACATTCCTCCCCACCCCCCCAAAAAAAGGGTTTTGAAGAAAAATTATATTGTTTCAAGGAAATAGATTTAGGAAGTAAACAATGACAGGAACGGATATAAGCAACCAGATTTCTTTGCCCATTATGCCACAAAGAATATAAAGTTTCATCTGTTAAAATAGAAATAATATATGATTGTTGTTCCCTTCTCTCCCCAAGGCAGAAGGTATTGATATCTGTGTATGTACACACAGTATACATTCTTAAACAAAACAAAAAAGCCCTCATTCTATGCAAGAATCTTCTTAGAAAATAAAAGAGGTGGGAAAAAAATCAGAAAAGTTGAGTACAAATAGGATGAATTGAGACTCATTTTGAGATTTATTCTCCTTCTTCAGTTGGATAATACTTTTGCATAGGTTGAGCAAATATATACAAAATAAGAAATAAGTCTTTTTATGAATCTTTGATTCTTCAAGCAAAGACAATGTGAATGGGAGACTTAAAGCCATATTTCATTTGCTGGTGAAATTCACTCATGTTTTAGAATACTATGACTTGTTTTAAAAATCAATGCTTTGCATCTTTTGTATTGTAGAAGGTGGGAAATTCCTCTTAATTCCAGAGCATCATTTGCTGAGTTTAGGTTTGTGTTGGACACCACTGTTCTTGGAAACTGCTCTTAATGTTGCACTCATAGTCAGCTTATGGGTAGCTTGTTTTTTATCCCAGATGGTTTAATAACATTTCTTTAAATGAGCAATCATCTAAATGCGTTTGAGGAGACTTTGTGAAATAGACTTTTTAAATTTCATTAAAAAAAACACATAAGTCTGTGTTATAAGAGATGTAAAGTCCCATAACTGTGTCATTTATGCACAGTGGAATATATATATTAATTCACTTGTGAGAGCTGAAATGTAACCATGACATGCAGTGGAAAATGTCTGCGGATTGGCAGAGTGGGGAGGAGGAGATCTATAAGATAAAGGGACCCTGAAGAGGCTTTTGACAGAGAGAGGCGTGTGACAATTAATAAGTATACAGCTCACGTTCCAAAAAGGCTTGAGTATCATCTGTAACATGCTTCATATTTCTCTGAGAAACCACTTCATACTATGTTTTATTTATTTATGGTTATGGTAATTAATATTTATGCATAGCATGGGTAAAACTATCTTTTTTGACTCTTCTGAAATGGGATTGATTTCCCCCTAAAACAGAATTGAGTCAATAAAGAGAAAATCTTATATTTCTGGCAGGTCTGCTAAATCTTCAGAATGCTATAGATGTGTATGACCTGGATAAAAATAGTAAGTGTATATATAGTTTTTATCACTTAAGTCCTTTGAGCATCTCCCAGAGATAAGAAACATTTGTCACATTTTTGAAGGGGTTTTCATTGACAAAGGCTTCAATCATGCAGAAAGCTGTTTTCAGATTTCCATAAAACAAAGCAGACACCATTTACATGATAAATTGCTCCTAGACAACAATCTTAGCTGACTAC
Organism: Platysteira castanea; assembly: GCA_013397175.1. Taxonomy (NCBI): domain Eukaryota; kingdom Metazoa; phylum Chordata; class Aves; order Passeriformes; genus Platysteira; species Platysteira castanea. Next base: position 45,929 of record VYXC01001381.1, read on the forward strand.
CCAAGTGCTACCCTGTGATTCTGTTATCACTGATTTGTCCTTCAGTTTTCTGCAGAACAAAAATGAAGGACTTGCAACTAATTGTGCCATGAAAACAGAGCTAATTTGTTCATACTGGGAAAAAAAAAAAAGATTCTAAGCCATTAGGGTAGAGTGTAAATCATATCATATGCAATAACAACGCATTATTAATGGCTATACTGTCCTACAAAGAGTCTGAGAGTGATATTTTGTAGTAAAATTACTTCTTGAAAGGTCTCATGCATTTTTTAAAAGCATGAAGCCATGTATTTCTAAATGTCTCTGATATTACTTGTCTTCCAACAAAAGCTGTGAATCTCTGTTATTCTTTATCAGTACCAATCAAGAGGAGGAAATAAAGTTTATATATATAAATATATCCTGGACTCCCTGTTATTTCCATATTTTATTGCCATGAAGATATCTAGTTTCTGATATTTTTTTAGTTTTAATCTATCAAAATGCAAAACAAGAAGGTAATGGATACTTTAAGTAGTGTCACACTGAGCTACTGGTCTGCTCTGAGTGCTCTGTTTTATCTATTCCCACCCAGACTGACAGTTCAGAATATAACATTTCTTACCAAAGGAAAAAACCTGACCTCAACAGAGAGTTCAAGAATTCTCTTCTTAAAGATGCTCCTTTTTTTTTTTCCAAAACCCTTTTGGAATAACATTAAGGGAGGTGTGACACCAATGTAGATACTTTTAGCTATTTTGGTCTTTGTGAAATATATTCTCTGTAAGCAAATATTATCCTTAATGTTAGCTGTGCCTTTTGTTCCATGATTATCCTCTCACACTTTCATCTTCCACATTTTTATTTTTCAGGAGACCATTGTTGTGATTTTTATTTAAAATAAAGGCAAGCCATTTCCTGCATCCTTAACTACCATCTTTTTTGGCTTTTGCAGTTTCTGTTGTTTTTGTAAGTAATCTTTTGATTAAGAAATAACATTAGGACAATAGGTTTGACGATGAGGAAATACTGCTTTTAACTTTGAGGTGATCAGTGTAATTTAGGTTTGTATAGTCTTGGTTTTAAATTAGACTTGGATTCGATTGCTGACCAAAAGATTTTGAAATAGATTGATGTTGCGGTCTTGTCTGAATGAAAAAAGTGGTAGAAAATAAATATAATGGAAGTGGGAGAACTAAAATAACAAAGAAAAATGTCATTTTGTATCTTTGTGTTCCAAACAACTGGTTCCAAGTCATCTACTAATATTCCAGTCTACCTCACTGTGCAGCTACTACAGCTTAACTGTCATCAGAAATATAGACCTTGAGAAGTAGTACTTGCAAGAGTAGCAGGATAAAGCCATAATTGATATTTTACTGGTTTTATATTGAAGATTATTTTGTGCATTTTTTTCTTTCAAATTTGCAAAACCTAAGAAAATAATAGACCCTTTTTGAACTTTTGAATGAAACAAATACAAATCCAAAGAGAAATATAAGAAGGTTAGAGTTTCAGGATTGGTTATTTATAAAATGTCAGCACTTCTAGAGAGATATGAACATTGACCTTTCTTGAATTGCATCCAATAGAAGCAAAACTGCCTCCTTCATTTGCTGAAATTATTCCATCACTGTATCTTTAGATTATGAGATTCAAAAAGGTGAATTCCCTGACTGTGTGACAGTTTAATGTTTTTTGGTTTGCTTTGCTTTGCTTTGCTTTGGTTTTTTTTTTGGGGGGGAGGAGGGCAGGGTGGGGCACAGAGAGAGGGAAATGAGTTCTCACTTCATTCTGTCTTCCTCTTACCATTATGAAAATTTCATAGGAGAGGAAACTTTTTAGAGGTCAGGAGAAATTCTCACTGTATGACCAATAGGACTGCCATTTGATTGTGCGCTTGACCAGGGTTGGGAGGTGCATGATAAGAGTTGAACATTTCCAGAGTTTGGATTTCTTTTTTTCCTTTGTAGGAGTTAGGGGACTGGAAAATCTGCAGTGATGTTCCCAAATCTATAGACATGACTTTGATTAGGCTATTTTACTTAATTTTCTTTCTTATTTCAACTTGGTGTCATCACATTCCAAATGCTTTTTTATTTATTTAAAAGGTCATGCTCTATTTTCCTTTGTCTATCACTCATTATGCTGTTGTCCTACATACCAATGTGATGGTTAGGTCTTCAGATCTGCTCTACATTAAAAAGCACAAGGAATTAGAAAACTGTAAGTTCTTGATTATAGTTCTGCCATATATAAAAAGCTTATGTGTGTGTAAATTTCTGGTATGTTTTTACTCAGATCTATTTGCAAATGGATCCCTAGAATGGAAAGTATGAATACACTGCACTGTAGATATAAGAAGAAGAGGTTTAGGGGTGAAAACACAAATTAAAAGAATGAAGAGACAGCAGAGGGTTCTAAGGAAATAGAATACTCATGTTGTATGGATTTGTTATTTGCCAGTAATCTGGGTTGGTGATTCTCAGAATGTCCTCTGTAGAGCACTTTTATGGAGTCTTAGGAGTTACTTTTCTCAAAATTGTGCAGTAGTGGCGAAAAATTGAAATACAAGGTCAACCCACTCTGCAATGAAGTTTCACTTGAATCTGCTTCAAGGAGAATTTCCACCATTCCCTTATATTTTGCTGTTTTATGGTGATAAAGTGAAGTTCACTTCTTGTCTAATATTTTTGTGCTTTGAGGACAGCTGAGTTTATTATGCTGTTGGTACTAATAATTGGAAGGGAAAGACAAAAGAAAGCACGCTAAATAGCAGAATTGTCTGGGATCATATAATTTATCTTTCTAAATAATATGTACATAAAACAATCAGATGAGTAGAAATATTAGTAGATTAAGTAAGCTGTTCTTTTAGTGGGACTAGGAAGAGAATAAATACATGATTTTGAAATTACCTTCTCCAGAGAACAATGAGAAAAAAGAGGTTCAGCCCTCATGTTAAAGTTATTCTCCATTATTGTGGTGATAGCATTTGTCATGTAACTGCAGGATGTTGCTTTGCAAAATATTTGCAGTCAGGACATGCATATATATTACTGGATAGCAGCTGCTATATAGGAAGGAGAGAGAGGAAGGCTCCTTGATTAAAAAAAGATATTTCCTTTCTATGCAAATAAAACACCAGCTGAAATGCATCGTAGAAGTCAAATAGGATTATGATCTTAGTGCAAAGACAGTTTCCTTTCAGGTGAATTAAATCTGATGGTGAGGCATTCAATTATAGAAAAGAATGAATTGTATTGCAGCCTAAGATACACAGGATACCAAAAGGGAAAAACATGACAGTGGAAGACGATAAGAAACCTCCTTAACAGAAACTTCAAAAATATTTATTTTGTGGAAAAGAAATTAGATGACTAGAGGGGAAATGATTAAATATTGACAGAATTAATGCAGCAGCCATAGCTCTCAAATGTTTCAATTAACCACTTTTTCAGGTGTGATAAAATGCATTCTGTAAGTTAGGCTAGAAAATTTTCATGGTAAGCTTTTTCATGTTTTGTCTATTACATATTCTTTGAATGATGTCATCTTAATTGCACTTTTCCCTCTTTTCTCTTTTGTTTCTACATTGTTCTTCCATACCAATACTCATATTGGAAAAGAATGCTTAACTTTGTTATTTACTCTGAAATTAGAGAATTGTGCCTTTAATTTTCACAATACGTGGAAAATTTGCTTTGGTGTTGAAAAATATAGGGAGGCAACACCTATTACTATTTCTTTGTAACACAGAATCAAGAGATGGCACTGTTTAGATTAAAACAAACAATTGAAGAAAATGAAAAATCTGAAACTTTAAGGGCTGTTTATTTCAGTTGCTGAGAATGTGGCCGTGCAACCTCACTGCCAGTAGTGGCAGTTTCACTAATGGAAGTAGGATTTGCTCTAACCTGTTTTCAAGCATTCCCCACTGCTACATCTCAACAGCCTCTGTCAAGTTTTTAGAAACTAGTGCTCTAGTCTTCAGTGAAATAAATCTTTTCCTTAAGTCCATGTATGTTTCTCTTTCTCAGAACAGCATTTGTTCCCTTAAATAGTCTCATTTGTCATTACTTTCCCTTCATTAGCAGCTACTCATTTTGCAATTTGAGCAAATGCTGTCATCTCATGTACATGTATCAGATGCTTCTGTCTTTCCAATCATTCTTTATTTAATTGAGAAGTTGTTGTAGCTGTTTTTCACTGATGATGTGGTTTAACCCCAATTGGCAACCAAGCCCCACACAGTCATTTGCTCACTCATCCCTGGTGGGAGAATAGGATAGGATAGGATAGGGAGGATAAAATTAAGAAAACTTATGGGTTGAGATAAGGACAGTTTAATAATTGTAGTAAAATAACATAATAATAAATTGCAATGAAAAAGAAAATAACAAAAAGAGAGATAAACAAAACCAAAACAAGTGATTTAAAGGCACATGTAAATTGTTGCTGAAGCAATTTCCAAGCAAAAGTTGGCTAACTGTCCTAACACCCCTATCTTCTCTTTTATCGCAGAGAATAACTTCACAGGAATTTCTCCATAGGATTTTTTTTCAGGCTAGGAGGACAGTTTTGATAGCTACATGTACCCACATATATGTGTCTGTATCTCTTTTACATGCAATGCTGTAAGATAGATACAGTTTCATATATATTTTGCAGCATCCAAGATTTCTTTATAATGGCCTGGATTCTCTGCCCTTCTGTGACAAAGGTCTAAGTGATTTGTTTTGTCTCCCTTATACACAGTGTAAAATGATTGTCCGTTTTCTCTGGCACATAAGCAGAACACACCTATCATTCAAGTACAATTTAAAAAAAAAAAAACAAAACCAAAAGCTTGTTCTCTTAAACTTTCCTGGTATTAGAAAAGTAGAAGCATAAAAGAATTTGAAGCAAAGGAACGGCTAAAAATAAGGAAAGGACAAAAGAAGTAAGGCCTTGTCTGAGTTAAATGATGAGTTTCAGCTACGATCTGGAAGTGATTTTCTCCACTCATTACCATTCTTACCAGCTGCACAGATGGCCTCTGAAATCTATATAAAGGCAAGAGTTCAAAGGTTAGGGAATAATGAAAAGATGATGCCTACAGTCATTAAAGTATAGCTCTTTCCTGTTGAGGGAAATGCATACAATCAGAAATCCAGAAATTACAAGAAGATGTTTCAGTAACTGTTTTAAGTAACACTAAAGGGCAGAAAATTAGAGAAGATCACATGAAGGTTATAGAAAATTATGTCTATTAGCTTCACTTGTGGTTACAGCGCTAAACAAACTGTTCTTATTAACAGTTTGTTCCTACAGTCCTTCTACTGTGAAATCTAATGTAATGTTTCCCTTCATGTCCTTACTCCTTGCATCCCACCTCTCTACTGCAAATAGGAAATGAGGCTGGTCACACTTCCAATCTCCCTTCTTTTCTTCTACCTGGGCGATAGCAGTAGCCCTCTGGGATTCTTTGAAATGTGGCTGGTGAGCAAGATATTTTGCTGTTTACAATGACTAGCAATGCTTGCAAGCATACAGAGAGCTTAATTAGTTTTTCTTTATCTCTCTTTCAGTGTGTCTCAAAGTCTCTCAGTGCTGAAATATGTGCTCTCTCACACACACACCGAGCAGAGAGAAGCACATTGAGAACGAGCTCATTTTGAGCATCACCTTATGGTTTCAGCAGCTCTGTTGGCTCTGCTTGGAGCAGTGAGAAATGTTTGGCAGCTCTGTTGCACGATTTTCTATGTGCTCATCAGTTTGATCCAAATGGGTGAACAGCTGGGATCTCACCATCTTGAAGACAATTGCTTGCTGGAGTTCATTTCTCTGGCAGATATTCTGCTGCAATCTTGCTGAATGGTGCCTTGGTATTTTCCTTTCTTTCCCTTTTGCCTAATGAAAAGAATATTGAAGTGCAACCAGAGGGTCTTTATTATTTCTGGTTAATTCATTTTACAGTGAAAAGCATACTGTTATATTTCAAAAAATTTCAGAGAAGGCATGACAAAGTTTTTCTTGACATAGTTTAATGTGGCTTTTTTCCACTGAAAATATAAATAAATGGTTTTTTCTTATTTGAAAAAATACCCAAACCATCTCAATAAACTTCAGTAATTACATGCAGAAGGCCCACATATGGTCCCATTGAGATAATACCTATTTGTATGTAGAAAGGATGATAGAAATCTTGATTTTCCTGAAGGGAAGTAAGTTAAGGTAATAGGGAAAAGATTATTGACGTATTCCTGGTTGGTTGTTTTGCGTGTTTTTGGGAGTTTCGTTGCGGTTTTTTTTGGTTGATTGGTTCATTTCTTTTTTTAAAGCTGTAAAGTACTTTAATAGAAGTAATGTTTCCCCCCAGAAACACAAAGTGATAGTGTGTTGTTTATTGAAGGACATGCACCTCCCTGCCACCAAGTATGTCCAAAGATTTAAAGAAAATTTCATATCTCAACTTTTTCTTACTGTATGTTTGATTGCAGGCATCAAACTATTTCACTCTAATTTTTTTTTTAACTATTTTTCCCCAAGAAACCTATACTAATGTTTTTCTCTTCTTTAAAAGTACACTAAATATATTAGTCACTGAAACTACATACCAGTCAAGGAGGAATCTTAACTGTACAGGTATGCTGGCTCTTCACAGAGGGAGTAAATTGTCTTTTTTTAGTTTGCATGCTGGAGAAAACTGAGGTAAAGCAGGTAAAGTGAATCATATGTATTCACATAGTTAGAAAATACTTGATCCAATTTTACTTTTAGAAGTTATAGACAGATGTTAATTTTCTGGATGACTGCTGGTTATTTGCAGTCAGCTCATCTGATTAACCTTAATATTACCCATTATAACCTCTCTGTATATTTATCTCTAGAGGAAAAGGAACTGTTTGTCTACATCTAATGACAAATTGGAATAAGAAGCACAATGGATTCTTGGTGTAATTTGCTTTGCTTAAAGTAAGACTTTATTCCTGGTGTGATGAAACATTATTGTTACTACGTGCCTCTTTGGACAACAGTTATACATTTAATATATTCTGAGTAAGGATTTAATTATGGCTGAAATCTCTGTTGTATTCCCCTGAGTAATGCAAGTAAAGAGCACAAAGGCTGTCATGCCTTTTCAGCCTCCCCAGGGTTGTGGTGGAGTCACTGGTGGTTTTCAAGACACAACTTGTCTTGATTTAGGAGTAGTTTGTGGCTCATGGGTTTTCAGTCAGCAGAAAGCTGACGACTTCCCTCCTGTCCTCCTACTAATTATTAAGTCTCTGACATTAACATAGATCCAAACCCATTCCATCTGAATTAAAGTAATGTCTAAGGTGCCTTAGAACTAGAAGGGAGGGGCAGTGTGTTAGGGGTGAGCAGGGATGGGTCAGTAAACTGGTAGTGGAGGTCTACTTGGACACCTTGAGTGATGTATAAGGAGGGCAAATCAGCATGGGAAAGAAGGGGCACTTCACAGGCTGCTCCTGAAATAGGGTGTATGCACACTGATGATTTTGTAATTCTTTTTCAAGGGTTTTTTTCCCCCCGTTTTTGTCATTCTAAACTTGTTAGTTCTGTGAGAAAAATTGTTCAGTTTGGACTATGTAAGGAACATTTAAGTCTCTTCTTTCCCCAAAAACTTTGATCAGTTTTAGGAGAAGTAGCTAAATAGCTGAACCTAGTCTTTGCTGCAGAAATAAAAGCTGGCAGAGAGGTTGTGTGTGCATTCTCAGTCCATCTAGAAATAACGTTTTCAATTAATAACTTTCTTCTCACAGCCTGCTCTCTGTTAGTCCAATCCAGAGTGTAATCCTCTGGAAATGATAGCTTTCCAAGAGAAACAAACAATAAATCTCTGCAATGCTGCTTGGAGCAAATACTTATTCTTATGCAGGAGAATGATGAGTATAGAAAATTTCTACTTCTGGGTGCTTCTATCTCTTTTATCCTTCCTTAAAAAAAAAAAATTAGTTCTTCTTCCCATGTTCGATGTTTTTATGTAAAACATAGCTGCATTTTTGGTGGTGGGAAAAGAGAGGGGTTTTTTGGTGATGTATTAGTTTTATTTTTTTTGTTTGATTTTTTGGTTGGATATTTTTTTTTAAGATAAGCTCTAAGTTAAAAGCCTTAAATTAAATAAGAGCTGATTACCTGTATTTCATGTTGTTTCAAGTGTTACTGTGGTTCAATTAGATACCTAGTGGAAGTATGGGAGCCTTTATTTGTAAAATCCAAATATCCCAGTGATGAGAGGTTCAACATTTTTTTTAGGCTTTGAGCAGAAATCCTCTTTAGGTGCAGCTGTTTTGGTAGAAAAGATCACACTTTTCTGTCAATGGAGTGGATTGTGCCAAATTAACCTTGCTAATTTCTCGTAAAGGAAATTAGGGAGGAATTGCCTGAACTGATTTGTGACAGCCCTATATGTATAAGACTGATAGTCATAAATGTCAACAACTTCAAATAAATTAAATAAAAATATTACAAAAAGTGAAAAACCATATGGATGGTTATTTGATGAATGAAAATTTAGTTTTAGCAAGGTGATGTTACAGTATTTTTTTGCAAGTTCAGAAGACAAACTTAGAGAAATCTCTGTTTTGGAGGAAGAAGCCTGCAAGCTCAATCTTTTTTTGACATATGACAGCTCTCAAAGAAACATGTTTAAATTAGTGTACCTGTTAGAAGTGGTGGGATTTGTGCTATAGATATTCTACCTAATTGCCCAGACACTGAAGAAACTGAAATGGGATGAAAGAAGTTTGTTTTCACCTATTTCACAAGGAGACTTTCCTATCCAATGGGGGTATCGTGCTGCAAATCTAGCTCAGGTCTTCCACCACTAATAACAAGTTCCCCTAAATTAAATGCCTGATATTGTTTGTCCCCACATGACTTACTTTTCACTGGTTTTGGTAAGAACAATAATTTTGTCTTAATTTAGGATTGTTTGGAATTACTCCTTTTTTATCTGCCCCTAGTACAAAACAAAATCCTAAACTATGTTATGACCATTCCAAGAATTTAAGAAGTGTTCTAAGAAATAACATAAGATGGATGAAAGTGAGAAAAAGGACAAGCTTAAATCCTTTCCTAGGAAAAGTCTGTGTTGAAATGCCATTGTAATAGCAGCAGCTCCTGTGTTACGAGGTGACAAGATGCCATCCATGACTGTAAAGAAACATTCAGAGCTGCTTCTAACTTTTACGGTTTGTCACATTTCTGGCAACCATAGTGTTCTGCTGTCAAGTATTTCTAGTTCTGTAATAGTGAGCTTTGGTCTACGAGTAGAAATGTATACGTGTGACTTTCAATTCTCTAACTTAAATAAAGCATGAGAGGTAAAAAGTCTTACTTCGCAAAATATATTATGAGGTTTTATTCTACAGCCTTTTATTTTAATGTTAAATGATGGGAGGAAGAGGCACTTTTCCAAAGCAAGAGCTTTGAAAATACATTTGGTAAAAGTAAATGTATTTTTAATGAAAACTAAAAGTATTGTGTGAAGGTTACAGGTAGGAAAAAAAACCGGAATGAAGATTAAACTGGCAGTGTTGTAATTTTTGAGGTTGTATCTGCATCTGAAATGTGATGAAATGGTGTCCAGTCAAGGGAACTTGATGTGGTCTGCAGGTTTGAATGAATAAATTTTGTCTATAGCATGATTATTCTGTTTTGTAATAAAATGCAAAATTTGACTGTGTTGCATGTGTTGCACTAAGTCAGCCAAACACTTCTGTAACTTCTACCCTGAAAAACCAGCCCAAAGTAGCTGGACAAAGAGTTGAGCAAGGACTTTGGAACAGACAGTGTTGTATAGCAGAAAAAACCACTTGCTTCAAATAGTTAAACCAAAATCAGGATTCAAAGTGTTTCGTGAATTTATTATTGGCTAGTAGTCAATTGGCAATTGGTGAACTGTAAATTCAGGATCCATAGCAGCAGTAGAGTAAGTAAACTGACATACTGGACACTTGCAAAATTTTAATGAAACCTAAAATTTCTATCTACTGATCTACAATTAAGTCTGAAGAAGTTACTATTCTTTGTGTACCTTGACATATATTCACTTCCCCTCCCAGCCCCTAGGGTTACCAGTACCCACCCCCACTCCTCGAGAAACCTTGGGAAAGAGGGATAAAGATCTCTGGAAAAAAGTGTTCCAGATTATCTTTCTTTTTATTAAATCTGGATTTAGAGTGGGATAAAAGATTTTTCTGTCTCTTTGGGATCGTGCCTAGCTTGAAAATAAAACTGGGAGTAATCTAATGTGGTGTATTTACAAGCATGTTTCCAGGTTTTTTTGAGATAGGAGACACTGCAGGTGTGGTATGGACACTGCTGCTTCTCCTGTGCTTGGACACACAAAAAGGATACCTTTGTGGAAGCAAATAGTTCAAAAAATTGACTGTTGTAATGTCAAGTCAGCTTGCTACAAGAGAGTTTGGAATCATTTGCTTCAACCTGCAGGAGACTAATTCCTTGAAAACAATTTACAGTACATCGACAGACTGCATATATGACATTTTTCAGAAATACAGGTGACAAGCAGTGGCAGCTGATCTCCACATGACTATAAACTGTTCTCAAATGTCTGAATGTTCAAGACTGTGCTTGCTGTGCAAATATCTGTGTGTGATTCAGAGAATCACGGTCTATTTCTAGCAAGGAAGTTGAGTATAATTTTGCCTGAGGTTGATTTGCCCAACTCATTTGGAGTTGAGTTTTTTCCCCATCCAGATATACAAGAAAGGCAGTGGATAACACTTTTGTAATAAGATTAAATACATGTTCAGCGAATGTTTCTCCCAACTCATATATGCATGGTTTTCACTGAAGGCTTTATAACAAGATGTTTTTCTGTATTTTCATATAGCTGACACTGAAGTTGTGATTGTTACTGAGATAGTTGATTTGTATCTCTATCTGTTTTTCCATTTGTTTCTCTTACTGTGCTTGGGATATATCCATTAAATTAGTGTCATTACAGTTTAGTAACATGGTTTTTCCTGGTAACTTTCCACTGTCAGGCTGGCTCCAATACCGGTCTCATTATTTCTAGCTGCTTTTTAGCCATTTACTTTATCCTGTTTGAATCAGCTTAATTTAATCCCGTAGTGCTCCCTCTCACTCCTCTTGGTTTTGCCACATTCAGTGCTTTTACCAGTTGACAGTTGTTGTAAACTTACTTTAGCTGGAGCAGAAAACTTGGATGGTTCAGAACCACGAATTACTGCTGGCTGCCATTTGTTTTCCCTCTATCCTACATGACTGGATGATTTCTTTGAGAGCCAGGGTTTTCTTTGGTTTTGATATAAATTTGATATAAATTCTCTGACTTCCTGACACCCAAGCCGTATCACTATGTTGTAGAACTGCTATGTTCTCTGCTACGTTGTAGCAGTACTGGAGCAAAGAGCCCATGCTGGCTCTGATTTCCATGCTGGTATCTTTGAGATAAGGTGAATCCCATCAGATGATACAGGTATTGATGAACATTTGTGGGAATGAAGGGGAATGTGTGCGGCTAAATCTGCCATAAGCAAACAGTCACAGGCTGATGGCAGAAAGAAAATGTATAATTTTTAAGACATCTTGCATTTAATTCTTTGTAGCACTCAGAAGACTGAAGAAATTGTGTAGGCTTAGTGTAGAGCAGCTGCTGTTCATGGTGCCTCAGCAGTTCTGTGGATGCTTTGTGTAGAACCTGAAGCTCATAAAACTCAAGTTACTTTCCTTATTTTCTATCAGCAGCAATTCCTTAACCATCTTTAAAGATAATTCCTCTTTTGAGTTTTTATTGATCACTCATTTTCAAGAAAGTGATAACTTTCAGTCAACCTTTAGGGGTCAAAGAGTTCTCGTTTCCTGTATTAAAGCATTTCTTCTCTTAAGCCTTTTTAATTAAGTCATTCTTACAGAGAATCCTGGGAGTTAATCTCTTCTTGAAGACTGGGTAACTTTGATTGTCCAGAATAGCTGAAAGAAATTATTGTCCAACAATATTAAAAAATTCCTTATCAAAATCTGAAAGATAACTAATTGATCACAGAAATAAAACTAAGATCTCTAAGTTTAAATTGTTCTCTTAACTGAATTACTTGTTCGAAGTATGTCAAGTGACCTTACTGTAACTGCCCATAAAAATCTTTATTTTTATAAAGTAGAGGAGTATTGAATTCATCTCTGGTCAAAAGACTTTAGATCCTGCTAAACCTTTGAAGGGAATATATAGTAATCTTTATACTGAAAACGAATGTGAAGAACCGGTACTCTCCAAGGAAATATGTACACATTTATGTATATATGTACATGAATATATAGATTGCATTTATGCTTTACCTTCAGACTTGGAAAAAATGTTGTTTATTTTTAACTAATCTTTTTCTAAAGAAATGGGGGGCAGTCCGCTTGTATGACTTCACAGTTCTGATAAGATCATAAGCACCACTGACTCTGAAACTGGGAAAATGGATTAAATTGGAATATAGATTAAATGGCTGACTGCAATTTTATTTCAGCTGCATTTAAACCCTGCACTGGTCAAATAGGTCAAATAGAAGCCTGAATAAGCTTTTGCTGTGATCTAAGGAGCTGTATGTCACATAACACATGCCTTAGAGCTCGGCAAATATCTTGCTTCATCTAGTCTGAGGAAACAATTTGACATTCTGCTTCAGAATTCAATATTTACTGTCTTTCACATATTTTGTTCTTCTTCTTTTTCTATTTTTATATTTTTTATCTTGTCTCAGAGGCAACTAAAGGCTTTCCAGTGTAGGCAAAACTGAATTTTTGTCACTCCACTTGTGAAGGGCCAAAACCTGTCTTTTACTCCTATAATAGGAGGAGCAGGACTTTGATTCAGCTGTTCTTGATGCTGTCATCTTGTTTCCCATCCAACCAGCACCAGAACCAGTTTCTGGAAGGAGTTTTCCCCATTATAATTTTGGAATATGAAGTAATGTAAAAGTCATGTGTACCCAGAATTATCCTGAAATGTGATATTGTTTTATGAATAATAGAAAATACATCCTCAATTTGAAACATTATTCATTCAAATAAAAATGAATTCAGCAGTTGGGGTGTAGAATAAATCTGCAAATTTTTTTCTGAAGATTGTTCTGCTAATGCTGGTTCAAATGAGTTAACTGTGGAAGAAAGAGTTAAATGGTTAATCTGGAAAGCAAGTGAACAAGAACAGAATCTGAAAGCAAGTGAAAAACAAATATGCTGATGCTTCTTAGATTAAAACATTTGAAAATATACAGATGTGTTTTCAGGCTTGGAACTCTGCTGCAATTGTAGCTGTTATAGGTCCACTCAAATGAAACCTGTACACGTCAATTCATTTACTGTTTTTCTAGTATATGAGGAAAAACAGCACATCGATGCTTCCTGAAAATGAAGAATTTCAAATCTAGGTTTTCCAAGAGTAATCAAGGATTTCTAACTGTGACACATAAGACAGGTTAAGTAAACCAAAACAAAATTGTAAAGCAGAGGTTTCATACTACTGCAGATATTCATATTGTTATTATAAAAGACTGTATTTTAAATGGGATTTAGTCTTATGTGTAATACCTTTGTTGCCATATTCATTCATTTGAAGCCATATTTTAATTAAGAAGGTAGACTCTATTCTGAAATGTAAATTGATGTGGCAAGGAGTAGCTGTGAATGGCTTCCAGCAATCACCCAGTCCGTCTATCTGCCTCTGGACAGAATCAGATGCAGACAATGTCTGCTTTATAGAACAGGTCGTTCGTAACACCTGCTAGTGAAGAAGTCTTCAGCCATCTCCTAGATAACTTTTAGCATTCTGTATCCTTTTCTCCTCATGTTTTACTTGTATCTTCCACCCTCCTATTTAAAAAACATGTTTTCACCAGGACATGGAGATACATATTTCCTAATCACTATGGAAAAAAGAGAGGAAGAGGGTTTGGAAGAAAATAAAAGAATATATTGCTCAATCAAATAAATGCAAGCAAACAGAAGCACTAAGTAGATGTCAAAAATTTGCATATTATGAAAGAGGACAGCAAGCTCAAGGTTTATCTTATTAAAAAGATTGCACAGATCTGTATGGGTTTATGCCAATATATTACATTATCTACTATTTTGCTCCATGATAATGCAGAAATTGTATGTATTTATTGCAGTTGTGTACTTAAATTATAACAGTTGATATTTGAAGAACATCATAAAATTACCCTGAATGTAAGTTTAGGAGTTTGGTTGCATTTGGGTTTTTGGTGTTTTTTTTTTTTTTGTGGATTTTTTGTTGGTTGGTTGGTTGATTGGTTTGGTTTGGGGGGTTTTGGGGGTTTTTTTAGTGGGCGTTTGGCTGGCTTTCCTTTTTTTCTGGTGCTTTTGCTGAGGAGGTTTTTGTTGGTTGGTTTGTTCTGTTTTGGTTTTTTGTTGGCGCTTTTTTGTTTTTGGGGCTTTTTTGCTTGGTTTGGTTTTTAGGCGTGTGGGTCTTTGGTTTCTATTTTTATCTTTCGTTTTCCCTTTAAATTTTGTGTGATAGCACTGGCATTTTGAAAAATCTGTGGCACATTTGAGTTTTAGGATGCACAAAGAACCCCACAGATTTTTAACATGTGATTGGTGAGTATCAAGGAAAGGTTTAAATCTTTATCCACAGTTGTGTCACACTAGAAAAAAATACCAGTTTATACTTTCTATTTTAACATATAGACTGTAGATAAAGTAGATATTTTATCTGTATGTAAATTACATTTGACTTTATGAATATAGTTCCTGTTATAACATATTATTATCTGAAATGTGCCATTAAGCATGCAGCATTTTTCAACATCAATTTAAACAGAACTAAATGTGTCCTCTTGAACACAGTAATTGCATCGTAGCATCCCTTTTTATTTAAAATAATTCATTTTACAGACAATAATATAGTTTATCTTCTAATATAAATTCCTTGGGCCACAGATAATGCATTATTCTCTATTTGGAAGACAGGCACATCATGGAAACTACAAGAAATGAAGGATAGTAATTACATTCCTTAAGGGGAGAGGGAGAAGCTTAGTTTAAATTTTACAGGAGATATAAGTGAGTACTCTGCACAGAATGAATTTCAACCCAGATGAGCAAAACCTTTGTCTACATATTTAAAAAGGAAAAAAAAAAAAAAATTAAAAAGAATTAAAGTTTAAGGCTGTTTTGAAAAAAATGGCTTGAAAATATGCTGAATGTTGGGTTTGAGTGTATTTTCTGTCAGATAAAATGAATTGTTATTATTCTATACTATTCTGGAATTAAAGGTAGCTGATCTTTTGTCTTAGAAGAAAAATGCAGTAAAGACTTATATTCTTTATCAGCTGACAATAAAAATCAGTCAAAGAAACAAAAAAGCCCTGTAACTCTTAGGGTTTGAAAATAAATTTTCATAACCTTTTAGGAAGCCTTTCTAATGAAGACAAGCAATAATTAAGCAGGTCTGTCTGTCCAAGCTGACTGTAAGCTGTATTGCGCAGTGATTATCCTATAGCACGGAAATCTGCCCTTGTGAATGGATGTACAACCAGTGTGACAAACTCTTTGAAAATTGAAAAATGTAACACTGAACAAAGAATCAGAAAAATGAAAGGAAAAATAATGCCTGGTATGTTTTTAACCTCTGCATGTTGCACAATGCAAATGGTGCTATTTTGAACAAACGGACATTAAAATCAGAGATTATTGACCAAACTTTTCTTTGTTAATTCATTAATATAAAACCACAAAGCAAAGAATGGGATTTTTATTTTTGTCATTATTATGGTGTCCTAGGAACTCGTCAGCATTCTTATAGGAGCAGTCAGTTATTTTCTAAGAATCAACATTCAAGGCAGTTGTTCCCATGTTTGACGTAAAGTCTTTTACCCAGATTATTTCACTAACACTTGTGCTGTATGATTAAAATAAACCTAGAAACAAGGTTACTTGCATAGTCCTAGAATTGTGTCATTCTGAAGTGAATGTTAGACACTTTGAGGTACCTTAGAATCAGCATGCCCCCATTAGCCACTGTGGATAACAGCTCCACCTTCCATGGCCTTTTCCAGCCTGAGGGCCCAACGTGCTCTGCGTGTGTATTTCTGTTCACAGGGGATGCATTACTGGGACCTCTGTGTGTAAGGAGAAACAGGCTACTTGGAAATGAGCCTGCCTTGGTTGTTTAAGGAAACAAGATCATAAATATCTAAGGCGTGCAAATTATTATTGGGTAGAGACATGGCTGTGTACAATTCCCCAGTAAGACAACAGTGAGCTCTACAGCTGCCTGGGTCATAACTGCAAAGAAGAAATCAAGTTTATTGTTCTCAGATTAAAAATGTCCACTTATGCTTGAAATAAAATGGAAGTCCACGTTCATGAACTAGATCAATGACAGGATGAACCCTTCCTGGGTTCCAAAGCTGCATATGCCACAGGGAATCATTTTTTCCATTCGTATTGAATTTTTTGTATGAGTCAGACTCCGATTAGTGCAGACATTTGCAAGATAAAATTCACCTTTTTTGTTAGTTTGTTTTTAATCCGGCTTTTTTGCAGTATTACAAAGAACATAAACACCACTCTAATTTTTCAGTTGGATATTTTAAACAGTCTGGTAATGTAAGTTGTAAATAAGTCTTCCTTTTAAAAAAATAATTATAACTTTTGATTTCAGCATAGGTATTCATATTTTGTTATTTTCTATTTGTTTGGACAGAACAAATGTTATTTAACTAATACATATAATAAGGGCAGAAAATTGGTCAGATAGGAAAAGTTGAGTCTAAATTGTTATTATCAAACAATCCCAGTGTAAACCTTGGTTCTTACCCTTGAAAGGAAAATAAATTGTTAATATAGAATATAAATGCTTGCTTTCAATACAAGTATTTTAGAGACCCTTTTGAATTTTAATGCAAGTGCTATTTTCTAATTCATTTAAATGTAATCACTATTCTTAAGGTTGTATTTTATGACAAGTTTGACAATCAGTCACTGTAGGAAAATTTTTCAAACCATAAGGCCTTGAATACATTAAAAAAACAAAGGTAGTTTTGTTATCAGAGAAACTTAAAATGCTGAAAGCAAGCCAAGGCAAGTTAAAAANNNNAAAAAAAGAGAAAAAAGTTCTTTCAAGGCTTCAACCTTTAGAGATCAGCTCGTCTGAAAGATTTCTGTCCTGGTTGTGTTTTAAAGCGTGCACACACAGGGCTACATAGGCACACACACACAAATTCAGTGGTGCCCTCAGGGTGCCTCCGTTTGTATTACAGGGCGGCTCATTCCCAGCTCACCCAGGATAGAGCTGCTCAGCTTCCCTTTGTGCTCTCAAAGCCACCTATAATAATACAAATAGAAGTACCCTCAGGGCACTGCATACAATGCATCTAGAAATGCTACAGATCCTTTGGGGTATGGAGAAAAATATTAAAAAAAAA
>VYXC01001381.1:63345-74316 GCA_013397175.1 Platysteira castanea
AAAAAAAAAAAAAAGGAAAGAATTTGTTTTCCTCCATGGTAAATAAACACCAACTATTTGGTGATTTATATTTCTGAAGTCGAGCTTGTCATTTTCTAAAAAGTTGAGGCTTTGTACTATCTTTTAATTTCAAGAGCCAAACAATTGGTCACATCCTGAGGGATGTAGGTTGTTCCCTGGGAGATTTGCCTGTTCCTATACACAGAGAACACTTTCAGAGCAATTTATATTTTCTTTAATAAGAAACCAGAAGCTTCAAAATAAAAGGCTAAGCAGAACCAAGAGTCATGGCTGAAATTCTGCATGATGGAGACTCCCTTTACAAAATAAGATTGAATTATTATTAATGTGCTTGGGTTTTTTCACAGAAAATAATAGACTTCTTTTTAAAAAACAGATAAAGGTGCTTCAAAGCTTTCCATTTTATGAGTTACCCCTTATCTTGTCTAGCGTAATAAAAAAACCCCAAACCACTGAAATACCCCAGGAAGCTTTATCCAGTCACACTATCTCCTTTTATCTTAGGATAAATTCACATTAATATCTTTGATATAATGTCATAGAGTTTTCATGATAATTAAACAGAATTGTATTGAAAACAGTTTACCTTTTTATTTTACAAAAAATGTGTAGAAGAGGGTGCTTTTGTCCTCTCATTTCTGGAACACTGAATATTTTCTTATGTTCCCTTCTAAAATGCAGGGGGTATATTTCATACTTGTTAAGACTATTACTAAGAGAGTCTCAGTCACAGTTTGAATCAAGTGCCCTTCTGTGGACACTCACCTCGTGGTTTGGATTTTACTGCCATTTTAAAAGGCTGATTATGAGCAAAGGTTATCAATGAGCTTGATAGCTATTTCCAGTGATCTGAAGTAATTTAAGGTGTCCTGCAAATGCTACTAACTAGATTCCCCAGCTGCAGTGAAGGGTTTCATTTCCACCAAAACCAAGGGTACTCTCAGGCTTGCTCAAGGGTGTGGTCCTACAATTTTACCCTTTAGTTACTGAATATTTGATAAAGCTGCTTATCTTTCTTGCTGTGTTTTGCTTTTATGTTTCTACATTGCTGCTTTACCACCAGCACATTATCTGTTCTACTTTTGCAGTTTCCCTTATGCATAAATTTTAATATATCTATTTACTAGGAATTTTTTTCCTTTTTAACCCAACTACAGCTGTAATTCTGAAAAATGTCTTTCTAGTTACAGTTTCCTAGCAGACCACAGAATCATAGATTCATATAGGTTGTAAAGCACCACTAAGATCATTGAATCCAAGCATTAACCTAACACTGCCAGGTTCACCTCTAAATGGTTCCCTGATGCCACAACTGCAGGCAGATACTTGTGTCCCTGAAGTCTGGCACTTTTGGATATACTGGTTTTTTTAGGTGGAGGCAAAATCTCCCTTGTTTCCTAAGCCTGTGCAAATTATGGTGGAGACCTGTGGACTGATGAGCCCTTCTTTTCAGGTTTTTTGTTCAGGACTGTAGCACAAAGCTGCCAGCCCTTGTGACCCAATGGCCAGCCACGTGGAACAGCAGGGCTGATGCTGGAGCCGTGGAGGTCCCAAAATGTTATGTGACCATTAGAATTAATGCTCCCACCTTCTCCGTTCCTCTTTGAGGTCAGGACAGTGGGCTCAGGCCAGTTAAATGCCCCATCTGCTGGACCATGGGATGCTACTCTAGGCTGTAGTGTCAGCTTGTCCTGTGGTGCTCATTAAGGCAGGTTACCATAGACAATGCCACCTTTCAGCTAAGCACAAGCTGGAAGAAAACTGGAACTGTAAGGAAAGAAAACCAATTCAATCTAATTTTGGAGAAGATTGGAAAGCTGTCAGCAAGAGGAAAACAACTTGAAGAAAGAAAAGTATTTGCTGTCAAGCGTTGTTATCTTTTAAGAGGGCTGCTCCCAGGTTCTCACAGTTTCTTGACAACTAAATAAAATCAGAAAGCCAAAATACATTTTTTGTCAATGCAGGGATTTTGTTGTTGTTGTTGTTTGATACCACCTCTAGACTCAAGAAACAGCATGATGTATGTTTTCTTGGTTCCAATCACTAACATGTCTGAAATTAGTTAGAAAAGCCAGAAGAAACTTCTTTTCCTCTAGCTTAAACATGCTTTTCAAAGTATAAAATTTCTATTTGCTCTCAGTTTTGCTTCAGGCTGACAAAGAAAGGAAACAGTGTTGTTTGAAAACTTGAACTCATTATGCAGAAGAGGTACAGCACCCCTTGATTAAATACTGCTAGAGTAATTAAGTCATTACTACCTTGACTGAATGTTATGATTTTTCCTTCAAACACTGAAAAATCTAACTCTTACCTGTGAGCACAGTCAAACATGAACATAGTTTTTGAATATTTGGGAGTTTTCCCTATGCTCTGTAAAAAATGTGATAAAATGTGTTTTAAAACAGGTGTTACCAGAAGCCCTTTACCAAAATGAATTTTCTTTCCTATTGTAACTGATATTTTGAACTTGCCATGATTTCAAATATATCAAGATGCAGGCATAGATTTGTTTCCCCCCACCCCTCTTGCTTCCATTTTATTTCATATTCTGTTGCAAGTTCTTTATTTTCATTTTTCATGCTATGTGTACCAGTACATCCATCATTTTTTTTGGAAGAAAAAAATGGATAATGAAGAACAAACACCTTACTGACCTGGTCTGAATTTTATGTATATGTGTGGTGATCATTAGATGATGAGCTTGAGGAGTGGTGAGGGATTGAGGAAAAACAAGTTTGCCTTGTATAAAATACACTTTGGTACCCCTCATAAGCCACACACTGCCTGAGGTAAATCAGCGCATCATTGTGGGTCAAACAAATTTCCTGTGGCTGAAAGGCAAGTAATGAGCTGATGGTACGAAGTTAAAAGCAGTACAGTCTTTTAAAAAAATAAAATTCTACAAGTATTGCATCTGTGTTCAGGCACCTTTAATAAGTGGGATTAACCTTTTTTTTTGATATTGTTCAGGAGTTTTGAATTTGGTGTAACGTGAAACTATTTAAGAGTTAAAGCATGATTTGGACTTCACTACAAATTACAGAATAATGATGATATTAACTGGAACACAACACAGAAACTAAATCTGTCTGTGTTTCTTACAAGTGTTTACAGATAACTCAGTGTAGGTGTCACTATGCTGTCATCCAGACTATTCCCAGTTTGAGTTTTGATCCTTGGAGAAATGCTTATATGCACAGAGGTCAAGTCAACAGCTTTATGATTTATTCCCTTTCATGGCAGTAAAACTGTATTTATAAACTCCACAGTACATCTGGCTTCTAATTTATCATTCTTCAGGTACATAAACACAGTGCTTTAACCTAGTAGAAATATTGTTTTGCTTGAGGAAAAAGTCCTGAACCCAGTCCCTGAAGAAATTCCTATACTTGTGCCTCTGTGATTAAATAGTAAATAGAGATTTGGTTGCTTTGGAATTTCTCCTGTGTTTGTTTGTCCACTCCTGGATTTTGTCTGAAATAAGAGGGTGGGGCTGATTGAGTGGAGGGGAAGTTGCTGTACAAACACTGATAGATTTATCTACTGATACCAAAGAGATCTAAGATGCTTATGCTTGGTAGGAATCTCTATAGAAAGAAGAAGAAAATACAGTCACAAAATCTTTGATATACAAAGAGATTTTTGTTTTAGGCTAAGCACTATTCCCCGTATGGTAAGGGAGAAATTAATATTTTTTTTCATTGCTAAGGGGTTTTTTGGTTAGCCATAATTCATTTTACAGACAATTTTGAGCTCAAAAAGACAACATATACCTCACATTTCTGAAGGTGTTTCTTTTATGGGAATAATCCTCCATGAGTCGTTGGCTCGGACAGTCACTGTGAGTTGTCATCCTCTTGGAAGTTCAACATTAATTAATGCATGGTTGGGCTGGCTAATTAGGGTCTTTGTCTTCCACGTTTTCCATAACACTGAGCTGTGGCCAGAATCAGTTTTTGGGGTTGTTTGTTGTTTTGACTGGGCTTTTTATTAATTTTTGGGTTTTAATTAATTTTATTTCCCTTTTATATTTCTGTTCAAAATTTGCAAATATACGTAGGTTGACTTTGCTAGGGGTAGAAGATTTAACTATGTTAAGAGAGAAACCTTGCCACATGTCAGCCTTGATTTCATTGGAGACAATGTTGATGTGAATCCAGAATGTAAGTATATTCTATGGCAATCATGTTTTATATGAGTATATACTGATTTTTTTGTTTCTTTCTCCCCAGTTTGAGGCCAAGCTTCTCACAGAAGGACAAACTTCTTGCTCTGAGTGTTAGATTATTTTAAGCTGTTGTCACTGATGAATTTAAAAACTGGTTTACTAGCAGTGGTTCCAAAGTTATTACAAAGAAATGACCCAAGGTTCCTGTCTCTGCATCCTACAGTTATTAAGCTCCTTTTTTTTGCTGCTCATTCATCACCAGCTAGACCTGCTTTACTTACAGTGCCTGTAATTTGGTAACATTGGAAGGTTAGAGAAACAGAATGGACCAAAAACTGAAGCAAAATATTTCTGGCATAAATGATGCTCTTTTTTCCCTCTTCTTACTATTACTGCGTAGCCTAAGACATTCTGAAGGCTTTCCTTTTTTTTGCTGGATTTCACCAGGACAGAGTATTTCTACTGGAAAGTCCCATTTTGTATATTTTGTCTCTTTTCTGAGGTTACATGTGACAAAAATTTTCAGTCCAAATCTCTGAAAGGAAAACCTACTATATGGCTTAAAATTGGAGGACTATCTTCTACAGGAATCTAATGGAAAAGCATTCATTTTGCTGAAAAGGCCAAGGCTTTGTGCTAGGCTTGGGCCAGGTTTTCAGATATTCTTTTCTATATGTTTGTTCATATTGTCCTTTCTAGGTCTTCAAGCAATTAGTTTTTATTTGCATGCATCATTTCACTTCTTTGCTCCCAGGATAAAGTTCTTGCTTTCTGGCAGTCCTATGAATTTTCCTCCCAACATTCCATTTGGGCTTTTCACTCATTTTGTTCAGGCTTATATATGAATTCCATATCCTCAGGGCTTTTCTTTTTTTTTATTTTTCTTTTCTTCCCTTTTTTCTCCCTCTCCTCCTCATTTATAGATTTTAAGGTACTGACAGGTTGTGCTGCCTATCTGAACAATGACACCAGAAGCTTATGTGTCTTTCCCTCAATGAACAGTGCTTTTTTTAAATTGCCCTTTATATTTATTATTCATTGACTGTTTTGAGTTTGGTTCTTCATTCTCAAAAATTCCATATAAAGGAAGAAGCAGCAAAAGACACTACCTGGTTACAAATATCGATTGGTTTTTAATTTTGTCAGGACGGGTGGTGGCATTTTGTTATTAGACATTAAGATCTTCACAAATTGGTATGACTGGGGAATCATGTTATATTCGGAGGCAAACTTCAGAAAAGGATAATTGGAAAGCCCTAAAATATATTAAAGGACTTGTTTTTAAAAATGAGTTGGTTTCTTTTAATATCTATATTTTGTTAGCATTTATGCAGTCTTTCACATTAATACATTTCATTGATTCAAGCTATTTTCCACCACAGTAATCTAAATCAAATTATGATCTATGTATTTATTGTGTACTGTTAACCATTTTAATAAAAATATTTAAATTAAAATATGATATATATATATAGTACTCTGCCTTTATATTTAAGCAAATATTTATATACTTTAAAAATGTTATTTATTGAATTGTATTATGTCTGATAACAAATATTTTAGAAATAATGTGGGAAATAATAGTGATTAGGTTAGTTTTCCCCTCACTTGAAGTAGTTCTCTATATGTGAGTAGTTATTCCCTTTAGATGTTCACACATATAATTTATTGCGATACAAAATTTCTGGCTTGCATTTTTCCACTTAGGGGATTTTGTGTAGAAAATATTTGTCCTCGGGTGAGCAGCTCTCTGCTGTGTGTGGGGTTGCCTGTCCTTAGCACTGCACACATATATTAATGTTTGCAGAATTAGAAGGGGTTTTTTTTAATTGTAAACTTTTAAATTCATTCCTCTCTTACTTGAACTAAAATTCCCGAGGGTTGTGCTACAATAAGAAATGAAGAAAAAAAATGATCGATTATTTATAAAAACCTAAAGGTTTTTAAAATT
Organism: Platysteira castanea; assembly: GCA_013397175.1. Taxonomy (NCBI): domain Eukaryota; kingdom Metazoa; phylum Chordata; class Aves; order Passeriformes; genus Platysteira; species Platysteira castanea. Next base: position 69,486 of record VYXC01001381.1, read on the forward strand.
GTTCCCAGTAGTGAATAAATTTACTAGTACTGTATTAGTGACAATTAATACAATCAGTGAGTTACATATTGTTGGGGAAATAAGGGAATACAGAAAATACAAAATATAGAGAGTGATTTTTTTTTTCCTCCATGTATACTCTATTCTTTAGGCATTCAGTTGTTTAATTTCAAGGTTTTATTCAACTTCAGAAGGTTCATGTCCTTTGACCTATAGAGTCCTCTCAACACCAGCTGGAACTAAAAAATGGTTTTGCAGGACAAATAGGCATGAAAAGAACAAAGAATTGAATGCAAGGTGAGAACAGGACATTCTGGTGCTATACTTGGGCTGTAAAATATCTTTTGAAAGTAGAAATCTGATGTTCAAATACAGCAAAATTTTTCAAGGGGAAGTTTCCTGATACCTGAACTTATTTTTTTATTCCTTGGAAGACTAACTCATGACATTAAGTGCTGCTTGAAGTATTTTTGGGTTGAGGAAGAATGCAATATATTAATTAGAATATACTTTTCCTATTATTTGTTCTGAGGATCTATTTAATGAATATCTGGGCATAGACTATTGATCTCATCTTTGTGCTGCACTCGAGCCTCTGTTCCCATCAATATTATACACAAGTAATTACATTTTTCCTGTTGATGTTTCTCATGAGCTGTAGCACTGGACAGGATAGAGGGATCAATGTCATTACATTTACAATTGAGAAGATTACAGTTATTGGTGTAAATTAAATGGTCATTACCTAGCACAATTATGTTTGTGGCAAGATCTCTATTTTCTCATTTTAGCTTCTGCAATTATTGAGAATAGAAGCACTCAAATGTGTAGTTATGTACAAGTTAGGAGTGGTGGTGAAAAACCCCAAACACAGACAAATTAGCCTTAGAGATGGCATATGAAGGGGACAATACTTCCTTCCATTGCATTGATAACAATTGAATTGATACTCAGTTTTGACTACTGGCAATAGTCTGTTTAAAAAAACACCAAAACATGCCTTATATTGAAAATAAGAATTATTCTTTAATTTTACATTAGAATTACATTTTAAGAGAGATTTTAGGAGTGAGTTTTCTGGTAATTTCTCATTTTTATTTAAAAAAAAATTTAAACATTTAAAATTTTTGATTTTCAGGCTCTTTAAACATTTCATGTGACAAAAATATGTCAGCTTCTTATTTTGGAGTTTTTAAAGGGGCTGGTGATAGTGTTATTTGTATTAGGTCTTTGAACTGCAGTGTGTTTACTGGCATTCTGTGTATATATATTGCATTACACTGCGTGTGTGACTGTTGGCTAAAATGGGCTTAAATTGGGGTGCTGAGGCAGTGTCTGCCCACACAATAAAAGCACTTCGGCTTTCCTTTACTTGTTCACTGACTAGTAAGTTAGTCTGCATCCATTTTCAAGAAAGTTAGGAATAACCTTTTATGTTTTTCATAGTAAATTCACAAAAAAAGATAGCAGGCATATATTTGTCAAGCTGACCATCTCTTTTTATTATTGCCTTGTCTGCTAAGGTCTCAGGTAAAACTAACAAAATTATCCTGGTGTGTGGTCAGCAGCTTTAGAAAATTCATCTTCGTATGGAAAAGGGTAAGGTTACCTGTAACTTAAAAAATAAGATAAGTTAGAGCTAAATACAGAAATATTTAAAAGAATGTACAAACCTGTTAAAATAACTAGACACAGTAGTATGAGTTAAAGCTTCATCAGGACAATTCAGTTTGACCTCTGATGGTTGTATTCACAGGGAGAACTAAAAAGCCTAGCTTTTACATTACATTAAATTGCTGAATGCCCCCAGACATGCTAAGGCAGAAAACACTGAAGATGTGTAAATGTTGTGCATTTATCTCCTCCCAGATCACAGTTTTTGTCTTTTTTCTTCTCTCCTACATTTTCCTCAGTCAAAAAATTGCTTGAAATCTGACAGAAGTTAAAAATAAAATTGAGCATATTAACATGTTAATGTATATTACAAAAAGGCCTTTTCAGTAAAGTGCTGATAACGGATGTGTTTTTAGAGAGTAGTATGCTGAGTTGAAGTACAGCAGCCACCTTTGTGTTTGGCAGCTTGGGAACCATAGGAATTACAAATGGTATGTAGGTGTTCCTCTGCACATCCTCAGTGCATCAGTTCAAATGGAGTTATTGTCTCTTTAGCACATTTGTAAAGTGGCATATTTTATTCTAATATCCTAATTTTTTATTATTACAGAAAACAGAATAATTAATACACTGCATGAATTCCTCAGCAATTATTTCAGATGTCTGTTGTGCTTGAAAAATATTGTGGTGTGAGAGATTTTAACACTAATTACAAAGGGCTTTAGGAGCTGTGCAAGGTTAGACACCATAGATTCCTCCTTTTGTCGGAGACTCCTACATAGTTTCACCTCTGTAGCTTAATCTCTCCCCATGCCTCACACAAGAATCAAGAAATGTAAACCACAGTTACCCATTTAGAATATTAAATACAGTATCCCTTTATTTTAATCTGGCTTTCTAAACATTTAGGATTCAGTGAAGCAGGAAAATAAAATGTTTCTTAGTCAACATGTTTCAGTTCTGGTATTCACCCGTGGTAATCTTTTGGGACAGCTAATAAGAGACTGCTTCATCTTTTGTGGATATGAGACAAATTGCCTGATGGTCACTCCCGCAAATGTTTTGGTCCTTACTTAACCTGGATCCTTCCCTGGAGATGTCTTCCATCTGTATTTTGAGAGTTAGTGTTTTGTCATCTTTTACCAGAAGCTCAGTGAACAAAGATTGAGATTCTGCTGGCTTCTCTTCTTTTCCTCCTTTCTTCCCGCCTTCTGCTGGGTGAATTTCTTTGATGTTACTGTAGCAACATCTGTAAAGAACAACTTTGAATATATTCCTTTTTATATATATCCAAATATATATATCCAATTTATGTATATCCAAATACCTTTGAATATATTACTTTTTTTTTATCCATCAGAGAAACAATATTCTGTGAAATAGACATCTTTTTATAAATTCAGATTTGATCTTTCTGTGTTTTCTTACTCATTGAAAGTTCTCTGAATTGTACAGAATAGATTTGGGTTTCCCTGGGGTTATTCTGGGGTCGTGTTTGGGGTTTTTTTTTTGTTTGTTAATAATACACCACAAGTCAAACAATTTAAAACCAACCAAACAAAAAAAAGCTTTTCCAGCCTTAAATTAGGTAATGGTATCAGAACTAGTATTTCTTCAAAACAATACGAAAAAATATTTTATTTTTTTCTGAATAGAAAAGTATAAAAGGAACTGCTTGAATATTCTGATAATTTTCATGGCTATTAAGCAGATGTTTTTCCTACCAAGAAAAATGAGAATATCTGATAGAGAATTTGTTGAGAGAGAAAAATGGTTGAAAGAGTAGGTTGGCATGTGGCTTGGGTTATTCCTCTGCACTGATAAAAAAGAAACAAAAAGGCTTTCTATTCAGTAAAAAAAGAAACAGGTTTTCAAGTACTGACAGTAACCCCATGTTGATGTCATAATTATAATGAACATAGTTTGACATATTGTCAAAAAAAGAGGCTGTTGAAATACTGATGTGGAAAGTTCTCAGGCCAATGCACATATTCCAGTATAGGGTAAGATCATAACTCAAACACCAGAATTCAGCTTCACTTCATGCAGACCAGTGAACACTTACCATTGTTGTTTGACCATTAATTCATAACATGATTTATACAGACATATCAAACCTGCTCTTTAACTACTTCTTTGATTAAATTGTGATGGAAATAAATGATCCAAATAAAATTAGTAGATTTGAGGACTGCTGGATCATGCCGTATGATGGGTTTTACATAATTCAATCCTTAATGTGTATCCAATATGCTTAAATCGTATTTCTAATTTTCCTTTAAATAGTTTGCATTACTAATTTGCTTCTAAGAGATTTCTGCCAATCAAGTTAAATACTTTCTGCAAACTGCTTACATTCCTGTCAAAGTGTACGTGTTATACTAAACACCCACATTCTGTTCTAGTTCCATTTTAGTTACTTTATTATTATTTTTTTTAATCTTTCCTCCCACATAGTGTTAGCAACTTCTTATTGATGGGCATCCAGGAAGCTGAACACAGTATTTATTTTTAAAATATATTCATTTAATCAGTGCAGATCTAGATGGTACCTAAAAAGGCAAATTCCAGGTTTTGAAAGCTGTGCGTGGGTGCACCAGCAGTTCTGCCAGTCTTGCAGCGAGGCACAGTGCACACCAAAACCAACAGCACTGCTAAGCTCCTCTTGAAGCCCACTTCACATATATTCCCTTCCAACGTTTTGTTTTCCAGGTATCAAAAAGTGTCAAGTAAACAGTTAAGTGTGGACAGTTCACAAGCCCACGAGAGAATAAATAAATGGTCTTTGGACAGTGTACTTGCATTGGAAATGTAGTGTGAGGAATAGTCTTTTTCTCTTAGCGGAGGATACATTCTTATTAGTGTGTGTATTATGTTACTGTATGGTAACTCATTATCCTGTGTAAACACTATATTGGGATAATAAGAACATTGTGAATGCTTTAAAACTCCTCTTTACATCTCATTCACGGAAACATTAAGAGATTTTAGCTTTGACAAGCAACATTTTCCCCTTGGGAACAACAGTTTTGAAAGAAAGACAGCTCAGCTAGTTTGTCCACTGCAGTAATTTAAGGCTAACAAAATATATTAATTCAAAATAGCAGTACCAAGAGAATTTATAATTTTCAGGCAGGTCTTCATTCTGTACAGAGTTCACAATGTGTGTTAAGAATGCAAAATGTGCACACAAAGGAAGGCAGGATTTTTTTTTTTT